>ML288423.1:1998-75826 GCA_005239495.1 Nicotiana undulata
TGTAAATAGGGTCCATTGACCTGGGTTTACACCATTGAAGAGTTGTAACTCTTTTTCCACTTCAGGGGTAATATTGTTGCTAAAGTCTGCTAATATTTGCGATTTAATTTCCGTTCTAGGTTAATATTTTATATCATGCTCACTTAACTCTATTGCCCATTTGGCTAATCTTCCTGACAGATCTTGTTTGTGCATAATATTTCTTAAAGGATATGAAGTTACGACAGTGATTGGATGACATTGAAAATAAGGACGTAATTTTCTTGATGCCATTATTAAAGCTAAAGCTAATTTTTCTAGATGTGGATATCTAGTTTCGGCATCTAACAGAGTCTTGCTTACATAATAAATAGGGGATTGCTTACCTTTTTCTTCCCTTACCAGTACTGCACTTACGGCAATTTCTGAAACAGCCAGGTAGATGTATAATCTTTCTCCTACTCTTGGCTTCGATAGCAACGGTGGTTTTGATAAGTAAATCTTCAAGTCTTTGAGTGCCTACTGGCATTCTTCAGTCCACTCGAATTGATTTTACTTTTTAAGAGCTGAAAAGAATTTTAAGCTTTTCTCGGAAGATCTAGAAATAAATCTCCCTAAAGCTGCTATTCTTCCTGTTAATCTTTGAACTTCTTTTTTATTCTTCAGATTTTCAGGTATTTCTTCTATAGCTTTTATTTGAGCCGGATTTACTTCTATTCCTCTATTAGATACAAGGAATCCCAGAAACTTACCAGATTGTACTCCGAAGGCACATTTTTCCGGATTGAGCTTCATATTATACCTGCGTAAGATGTCAAAAGTAGTAGAGAGATGCTGGAGATGATTTTCCGCTTGTGTTGATTTTACAAGCATATCATCGATATAGACTTCCATCGTTTTTCCTAAATGTTCTTGGAACATTTTTGTTACTAACCTTTGGTAAGTGGCCCCTGCATTTTTCAAGCCAAAAGGCATGACCTTATAAAAATAAGTCACCCTATTAGTGATGAATGAAGTTTTTTCTTAGTCTAGGGAATCCATTTTAATCTGGTTATAACCAGAATATGCATCCAAAAAACTTAACAATTCATGACTTGCGGTAGCATCGATCATTTGATCTATATGTGGCAAAGGAAATGAATCTTTAGGACATGCTTTATTTAAATCAGTGTAATCTACACATACCCTCAATTTGCCGTTATTTTTAGGCACCACTACTATGTTAGCCAGCCAGTCAGGATACTTTACCTCTCGTTCGAGCCTATGTTTAGTAGTTTTTGAACTTCCTCGTCAATCACTTGATTTTTGAAAGGTCCTTGCTTTCTTTTCTTTTGTTTAACAGGTGCGAAGGATGGATCTTCATTTAGTTTATGATTTATCACTTTTGGTGGGATATCTGTTATATCTGAGTGGGACCATGCAAAACAGTCCTCATTAGCTTTTAAAAAATTGACTAACATGCCTTTTTGCTCAAGAGTTAGTCTTTCCAGCAATTTTGTGCCAATATATAACTTTCTCTCGGGCTTTTGTTCAGAAAGCGAAACAGCCTCAAGTTCTTCAGCAGTTGTTTTAATATGCTCGTCTTCTTCTGGTTCACGAATGAAATCCGGTCTGGAGTCTATGTCTGCATGTTCTAGCTCATCCTTGATGGTAACAGGATTTGTTTCATCGTTATCTCCTTCCGTACCTATTTGAATATCCATTTCTTTTGTACATAGTTGATCAGAGGTTTTTNCTCGTCTTCTTCTGGTTCACGAATGAAATCCGGTCTGGAGTCTATGTCTGCATGTTCTAGCTCATCCTTGATGGTAACAGGATTTGTTTCATCGTTATCTCCTTCCGTACCTATTTGAATATCCATTTCTTTTGTATATAGTTGATCAGAGGTTTTTCCCATACTTGTTTGTTGAGGAGCTTCTGTTTGATAATTTACTCTCTCTCCCGTATCTTTTTTGTTGTGAAGAGCTATCGAATTGATATTTCTCGAACTTTGCTGGTCACCTCTAATTTGTCTTACTCCCCACTTTGAAGGGAATTTTATTACCTCATGTAAGGTGGATGAGACCGCTTTCATATCATGGATCCATGGTCTTCCCAAAATAACGTTATAAGCCATCTCTGTATCAATGACTTGGAATTTTGCATTTTTGACGACTCCTTCGGCGTAAGTGGTAAGTTCTATTTCTCCGTTAGTTATCATTGTTGAATTATCGAACCCAGATATGGCTCGTGCCTTTGGGATCATTTCATTTTCTACCAGCATTTGCTCCACGGCTTTTATGAAAATAATGTTGACTGAACTGCCTGGATCAATCAACACTCTTTTAACGTTAGTGTCATGAATAATTAAAGATATTACCAGTGCATCGTTATGAGGAAGCATTAATCTGCCAAAATCTGCGTCATCAAAAGTTATTGATCTTCCTTCGTCTCTTCTCAAACTCGTTTCCCATGGGTACATGTGACTTTTGATGCTAACTGGCAGACTATGCCGTTCACTTCTTCCCCTCTATTTATGACGTTGACAGTTCGTTTTGGGAAGGAGGTTTTGGGGGCTCCTGCATGTTCTTCATATATGCCTGTTTACCTTTATCACTAAACAATTCTGTTAAGTAGCCCTGTTTTAATAGATGTTCTACTTCACCTTGCAAAAATCTGCAATCTACAGTTCTATGGCCATGATCATTGTGGAATTTACACCACTGATCAAGGTTTCTCTTGTTAGGATTAGATCGCATTTCTTTGGGCCGTTTAACCTTGTCTCCCATATTTCTCAATATTGAGACAAGTTCAGTACTACTCACATTGAAGTTATGGTCTCCAATTCGGGTATTACCCCTGGACCATTCATCTCGATCTCTCCTGGATGAAGATGAGCCTATGTCTCTTCCCGATGGTCTTGTATTTTCGAACCTGGGATGTGTGTCACATCCCGAAGGTCCTAAGTAAGGATTGTACCCGTTTTTACCTAACCTTTTCTCTGGTTCTAGACGTCTGGTTCTGGGATATTCTTCATCTTTTGATCAAGCAATGATATCTTCTTCGATTCAGAGTTTGGTACTGTACCTGTTATACACATCATTCCATGTTGTAGCTGGTAATTCTCTCAGACTTTCTTTAAGTCGTCTCGTGGCTTCTGAGCTTTTATCGTTTAAGTTGCTTGCAAATGCCATGGCTGCCTAATTGTCAGGCACCCTTGGTAATTGCATTTTTTCTCGTTGAAACCTGTCTACAAATTCACGAAGCAATTCCATGTCTCCTTGCTTTATCTTGAATATATCTTCCATTCGTTTTTCAACTTTTGGTGCACCAGAGTGTGCTTTTATAAATGAATCTGCAAGTTCAGCAAAAGAATCTATAGAATTTTCAGGGAGAAGAGAATACCAGGTTAAAGCTCCTTTTGTGAGTGTTTCCCCAAATTTCTTGACGAGGACCGATTCGATCTCCTCTTTTGTTAAGTCATTGCCTTTTACTCCAGTAGTGAAGGCATTCACGTGATCGCGTGGGTCAGTTGTTCCATCATATTTAGGAATGTCGGGCATTATAAATTTCTTGGGTATAGGCAATGGAGCCGCACTTGGCTTCCAAGGTTGTTGAGATTATCTATCAACATCAATGCCCTTGATGATAGGCGGCACTCCAGGGATTTGCTCGATGCGATCGTTCTGTTCCTTCACCTGTTTCTGCATGGTTAGTAATAAATTTTGTAACTCAGAGTTATTAGTCGTACCAGGTCTCGTTTCAAGAGATGCATTGGGGGTTTCACCTCTGGTTGAGTTTATTACTCCAGACTACGGATTCTCTACTACGATTGTATTATTTGAAGGCGGCGTTAGTGGTACTGGAGGTGCCTGTGGTAATCCTCTCGCAAATTCTTGCAAAGCCTGCCCCACGTATTCAGCAATCATTTGCCTTATTTGATCTTGCTCTATTGGTTGCTCATTATTATTACGATGGTTATCAGATCATTCAAGGGATGATTCCCCCGAAGCACGTGGTGTTCCTCGAGGAGATGGAACTGGGGTTCCATTTCCTTGTTGGTTGTTGTCGTCATTGTTGTTAACGTTGATGTTGTCGTTGTTGTTGGAATTCGACATGATTTACAGGATATCAGTTGGTAAACGCACTATGATTATCAAAATTTCCCGGCAACGGAACCAATTTATTTAACCAAAGAATGAGATTCCTTGACCAAAGCTATTTTAGGATAAACGCGGGTTACTGATAATCGAGTGAATAATATAATGAATAAAGGAATAATAAGCAGTATAGAATGCAGAAAAGTAAAGCAGTTTGTATTCGAGAATTCAGATGATCCTATGGATTACAATTATTCCCTTTTATATAGGGGCTTCCTAGTATAACGTTTTGGTTTCTGTAATGATTGCTCATTAATGGCTAATTATTACATTAATGAGGCGTTACAAAGGATCATCAAAGGATAATCGTTAATATTATATAGAGTTACATAACGTATAAGTCATAACTGTTGATTCTCGAATCTATCCGTGGCTTTGTTTGGGTTCTTTACGACCGCATATCTTCTTCTTCATTGGGTTTTCCGTGGCTGATGCACTCGTGGCTGACGAATCAATTCCGTGCCTGTCGAGTCAATCTCGCGCTCGTTTTTGTTGAGTTAATCTCGTACCTCTTTATAAAATCATGTCCATCTGTGACGTTTTCTTTGGTCCACGTAGCTAGCTGAGTCTCTTTTTTACCAATATAGGAACAACAGGTGCTGGAGGTCCTTTGTCTCTAGCTGCCTCAGGTACCAATGGAACTAGTGAGGCTGGGGCTACTGCATCTCCCTAGGCTCCAACAAGTGCTGGGGAAGCTGAAACTAGGGGTAGTGGAGACTTACTGTGTGCCTCTAAGAGAAATCTATCCCTCTGAACCGGTGGGGAACGACTGGTACCTTCCCTCGGATCCATACCTATCTCTCGATGTGCCATCTCCTGAGCGTAAGTAGTTTGTTAGATAAGAAACACAAAGCACGATTTAGATTTCATATGTTCTTATAACTTCTCTCTATAGCACGATCTATTAATCGAAAGAAACGTAACCATTCCTAAATGCCTCATAGCCTCCTGATTATAAGTGTGGTGCACAACACACCCATAAGCAAGACTCTACTAGACACGGCTTGTGGACTCCCTGGGATACGACCTGCTCTGATACCAAGTTTGTCACGCCCCCAAACTAGGGGAGGCACGACTGGCACTCGATACTGTATTTGATCGAGTTAGCCACTAAACATACTAGCTAACTAAACTGGGGGCCCAACAGATCGGGCAGCACAACATCTGAAATACTAAGCCTGGACCGTTAAGGTCATGACCTGAATAACAATAAGTCATATAAACAAAGGTAGACAAGCCAAAATAATAAAGTACTAGCTGGCCTGCGAGGCCTCGATTGAAGACATACATGCCTACACACATATATATACATGCCAAGCCTATGGGCTGGAGACTGAAAGCAGCAAAAAGAAACCCAGAATATTGTGTCCACAATAGCCTCTAAGAGTGTCATAAGCACTATCGGGACAAGGCCCCGACTATACCCAAACTGTACAACAAAAGTAACCATCATATGAAAGCTCCAGAAAGAGGTGGAGCTTACCAACTCATAGCTAAACCCCGAAATCCTAGCGGAGGGGTCGATCAGAGTCCCTACCTGGACCTGCACGCACGAAACAAAAATGCAATGTCCTCAGGAAACGGGACATCAGTACGAATAAACATGTACTGGTATGTAAGGCAGAACGTAGAATCATACATAGCTGATGTAAAAAGGGTAATAGAGATACCACTTGACACCGAAACTCTGATAGCCTCCATGGCCGACATCCGACCTTATAGTAATCAAATATGCATGGTATGCTCGTGTAATCGTATGTCGTGAATACATATATATTGATGCAAATGCATGACACACCCAACCAAACTCTAGCAATGGAGGTCTCTCCCGGTAGCTAACCAGTATCATATTGTCAACATGTGGCAATCCGTACAATATATATAGTCTTTCGGGCAAATAGGCCCCGTACCTCCGATTATAGCTCGAAGTCCATGCATAATATGCCATGTATGATATGAACTTTGAATGCACATAATAGGCCATAACAAGAACTTAGCCAATCTTGGCTCATTGACACTCTTATTCTCATAATCTCATAATCACCTTCGTATCGCATACAAATGTCTCGTGGAACCTCATATGTTTTTTGAATAAGCTTGAAAACTTAACTCGACTTTTAGAAAGATAACTTAACTCTGAAGATGTTCATAAAAAGCTTAAGGTGCTTCACTTAGTCCTTATACCTGATTTCTTGATAATTAGTAAAAGCAAGTATTTCAAAAATCAAGTGTTTTAGTAGTTTAAACATAAAAATTATATTTGAGATTTTTGGAAATCGACGTATCACTTTAGAGATTTTAAAATACACTTTAACAAGGAAGAATGACTGATCGCAAATACTAAATGCCTTTATTTTTAAGTCACACAACCCAAATACGAATAAGAGTTCATATATATGGACATATAGTTAAGAAAGCCGACAAAATGACATATATAGATGTTGAATACCCTATATAACCGAACGAGTGGAATATCAACCTAATAGCATCATGAAAATACTTCAGCTACGATCCCAATGCCTTTCACAGAAGGTCTTTCTAGCAACAGAATAGTAAAATATCACATTTGGCGTCTCCGGAATTTCCCAGAATTCGTGCTAAAAGGAAGGACGAAGCTTAGCCTTAACATACCTTTCCAACGAATGTCCGAATGCCTGTAGTTCCTTCACGAAAGTTGTTTATTACGTCCTAAGCTTCGCAAACACTATATATATGTAGCTTATACGCACCTATAAATAGTTCATAATTGAGTTTAAATCGGCAGATTTTCCATATGACCCTAACTTGACGAAACGTCCGTAGAACTTTGTAAAAACGATCATAAAAGAGTCCGAAGATGATTACCTTGGCAAACCAAGTATAAAGCTTGAAGAAACAACAAGAACAACAAATTCCTATCTTCCAAAATAGCTCCAAACACAGCTAATAGAAGGGGAAAACGATTGCAAAGCGTAGAGATTAGGTTTCTAGGCACGGGGGCAAACTTTAACGATAGAAATTGTTAAAAATGCACCTTAATCACTCAAGAACACCATGGGACCTTCTCTTCAGCTTGCTCACTGTTTTGGGACGAAGGTGAAATGTTTTTTGGTCTTAAAAGTCGGATTTTCCGACTTATACTACTTGTTTGACCCGACCCGGCTCGCGACCCGGTTTCAGCCCGGACAGTCTGTGGTAAAACAGTCATAACTTCTTANAGACTAAAATGAAATGGTTTGGGGTCTTAAAAGTCGAATTTGCCGACTTATACCACTTGTTTGATCCGATCCGGTTCGCGACACGGTTTCAGCCCAAACAGTCCGCGGTAAAACAGTCATAACTGCTTACTCCGATATCGATTTGATGTGAGGTCTTTTTGGTTGCGAACTAGACTCGTAGAACTTCGATTCGATAGGTTGTGGGTCCCATAAATCTTTATATATTGGGGGAAATGATCTAATATATTCGACCCAAAGTTTAGAAACTTTATTAGAGAAATTTACGATAACTTTTCCCGACCTTTATTTCGCAACTTGCTTGACTCCAAAACTTAACATGTGACCAGTGTGATATTATAATACCTCATAACACATTATTCTTAGCATATTAGACATTCTTAGTCTTATCCCACAGGTGCAAGTTAACTTAAACCTTCCGAACGCGCGGGGTGCTACCCGAGCCATTTCTTTAACCACAAACCTTTGTTTAAGGGATTCCTTTGACCTAAAGCTTTAGTTTAGTTCCTTGATATTACCACACATTTTCAGTCTTATTCTCCCAATGTGCTATAGCCAATCATATATACCTAATATAACCACGCCACGTTACGTATATTACGTAAGAGAAGAGAAAAAAAACACATGGGGTCTCACACCTTTCGGGGTCGATCAAGGGTTTTTGACATTGTTGGGAAAACTCATTCCTTTTGGGAAAGGGGTTTTCATGTTTCTAAGAGTCACCGCCTAAAGATTTTAAGGTGCGTTAGGGCACCTATTTGGGGGTTCATTTACAACAAAGTTTGACAACCAGAGATAGGGTATGGACTTGAAATTATCCTAGGGGGAAGGTGTTAGGCACCCCTCAGGATTCACAAGTGTGGTTCTCAGCCAAATAGCTTTTGTGAATTTGTACAACTAGCAGGTAAACAATTAATGTTGAAATAGTAGGGGATTTTGAAATGTTCATAGCCCAAGCACACATATGTTTGAAAATAGCTAATATATAATTAAATCTTGAAAAGGATTAGAGTCTAAGCATGTATATAGAGTAGGAGTATCCTAGGTTTGTTTGTAATATGGATCACATTAATGCAATACCCGGTATGACACTCCTCGAAGAGGGGCTACACGTGGTATTAGCGCACCGGTCATCATATCCATATCTACCCTTTCCCACCCCGTGAAGGTAATTAGAGCGAGTGTTTGGTCACGACCTCTATTGCATGCTGTTACCCGTCCCTTCCTATTAGTCCCGGAGGAATTTAGGACTTCAATCCTATGAGGGAGGTTCTAGGCAGACCCTCAGGTTTTAGAGGTAAAATACTAAGGCGACATATAGAAAAAACAGATAGGACTGCAGATAGGGGAATAACATATAAACAGGAAAGGGCTCAAATACCTCCACAGATAATATAAAGAATCAGCATGACTCAAACACAATTAAGGTCTTGGTTTTAATTCAGATCCTAATCATGGTATCTAAGTGATAACAAAAGATTTATTGCATAACTCAGAGATGAAGTCTTAATCCGTTTTTGCTTACTGATTTTAATCATGCTGATAGTTAGACAGTGCACGTGTAAGAAACGCATTCCAGTTCTTAACAGCCCTAATTACCTAAGGCTTGCCTAGGCGTGGCGTAATACTCAATTGTTACCAGAATTATTTGAAAAATAGTGTAGGAGTTATTTTACCTAGGTCATGTTGTTCTAGGTTTGTAAGAGACACAGAATTGTTTGCCAGTTTGTTTAAAACATGGGAGGAGACTATTTTATACCCTTTTTCGTGCATCAGTAGTTTAATTAGGTGTGACTAAGCGAGTATGCAATGATTTTAGATGCAGATTCCTAAAGCAGGATTTATAAATGCTTAACATAATCACATCATTATGCACAGTTTCAGAATAGGCAAAAGTGACAGTTTATTTTAATGTTGTTTATAGAACAGGATTTCTAAGTGCGTAGCATGGTTGTAGCATGATGAGACATGATAGCCATTTATATTAACATATTTATCCTAGAATAGGATTTTCTAAGTGATGGATAGTAGTACCAAATTGGGATGCTGAAAACAGTATATATGAAGCCTAGGGAGCATGGTATCTAATGCATGGCATGCTTTGTGTGTGTTGTTCCTAAACATGAATTCTATTGCGCACAGAAAAACATAAACCTAGGAGCATGGTTTCTACCCTTGACTACACTACTGCATATATATTACCCTCCCCTTTTCACTATCCAACCCCAGAGTTGTTTACAAATAGTTATTACAGACCGTTGAGCGTGAATCACATAATTGAAATAAGGAAAATAAGAAGCTATTCTATAGGGAGCCTGCAGATAGGCCCAAAACCTCCAGAACCTCATTGCCATATGATGTTTCACAGCCTTTCTCATAATCCGGATGTGTCATAGTTCCCTAAGGACCTCGAGGGATCCCGGGTAGTGCTCACACCCAGATTTCATAGCCATAGTAGAGTAAGTGCAGTGTGGAAGGGCCATCCTTAGTGTGTCAGAGTTCAGAGGGAGCTCAAGGGTCCCAAAGCAGTGCTCGCACAAAGGGGGCAGAACTTAAGGGTCAAAGAGTAGAGTGAGAGTGCTTGAAAAAGTTTTGAGCAAGGAGGAATAGTTTTACACAAGAAAGATTGGTTTAAAGATGAGTTTTGCAAAAAGGACTTTATTCAATAAAACAGTTTGAAAAAGAGTAAGGCAATCAGAATAAACACATTCACATCTTAGGATCAGGACATCAACTAAGACAAGTTCAGCAACCACAAACAGGGTAATGAGGGATTGGGGACAAGTATAGAGCATATATGGGTAAGTACATAGTAGGCAGAGATGCACATAGGTACTATTCAAGGGGGTAAGCTACAGTAGGTATTTCAGAACCAAAAAGAACAAAGCAATCATAAATTGCAACTTACTTAGCACATAGAGTTTAGACCAGGAATCAGAGAAGACTAAGTATTGCAGAGTCATAGTGAAGTATGCCAAAAGGGGTATCATAAGCATGTTGAGTTCTAAGGGAGGGGACATATAACATGCTGATAACATAAACATGTCAATCACAGGTTCCACAGTAAAATCATAAGTAAAAGTAGACTAGAAATAGAATGAATTGCAGTAGTAAAAGAAACATATTGTTTTTTGTGCTTAAACTGAAATTAGGACATACCAGTGTAGAGGACAGTAAACAAAGAATAGAGGATAGGAGAACACAATAGTTAGCCTTGGCTTGCAGCCGACTAACTTAAAACAGTATTGAGCAACACAGAAAGAGAGAGTAGAGAGTTTTTAGTTATGAGAGAGAGCTATTGAACCAGTGTGTGTTCGTGTCCTGTTCTAATGAAAGACCATAGCATTTATAGTTTGAAAACAGGCAGTCAAATAAGGTAAACTAACAGTTCAGCAGTAGTTATAAAAGTACACACCAATTAGAATCAAATTAGTATAAAGACTTCCTTCAATTAAGGAATCACACTCGATCAATAATGGCCAGTGATAGAATAAGGAAAGGAAATCGTATGAGGCTGATTGTAGCACATAAGAAAATAGTATAAGTGTAAATTAGGTATAGGGCATGAAATTAAGGCCAAGTTCAGAAATTCTAATTAAAGAAAATGCATATGAATTATTTTGACAGTAACATTAGTTATGAAAATAAGGCAAGAGATAAATTTGAATTCCGAAAATCAGTAAGGAAGGTTCAACAACACTAATGAACAAAATCACATAATAGGTAGGAATAATTGCATCCAGAAACCCTAACAAGAAAACATAGGGTAAACATTTGTAGAATCACAGAGTACTCATGAGAAACAGTACACATAACAGAACATATCATCAAACAAACTCAGAACCCTTAGAAAATTTAGGGTTTTCAAAAAGAATAACTCGGATAGAGGAGAAAGTTTAAACAACCATTTAAACATAGTGAGAATCATAGATTAATACCAAAATCATAAAGAAAAGAATTTTGAAAAAGGGGTCAGGAACCCTAGTTTAGAAGACGAAGAGTCGTTTTAGGAAAAATCGGAGAATCTTTGAAGAAACAATAGAATAACTCATAACATGCCCAAATCTATTGCAGAACTAGGAAAATCAGAGGCTAGTGATTAGGGTTTCATAGAGACAACCCAAAGAGAAAGAGAACCGTCTAAAGAACCACTAGTTCTAGCCAAAAATGAGGAAATCTTACTCGGACGGCCATTGATGGCCGGAGAACGGCATGAAAGGCCATAGGTGGGAGTTGAACCGCTCCAGGTTCACTTGAGGACCTCAGGACAGTGTCAAACCGGCGTGGGAGGAGAGCCATAGGCTAAGAGTGGTGAGAACCCCATGGTTTCCGGCAAGGAAGGTGGCCGGAGAAGGGAGATAGAGCTCAACGGAAGGGAAGGTTCTAGAGAGAACCAGAGAGAGAGAGATAGAGAGACGGGTGAGAGAAATAAAGCGGGGGAAAATGAGGGGGGGTAGTCGTTTAGGGGTTAACTAAGGTAGGTAGAGATCTGGGCCATTGATTTGAATTAATCAACGGCTCAAATTAAAGGGGGATTGGGTCTTGTAGGCTAGGCATTGGGCCTGGGAGTGTTTGGTCCGTTTAATTTGGGTTGGGGTCCGGGTAAAATTGAATTAAAATTTAAATTAAAAGTGGTTAGATGTTAAATACCCATAAAAATAGATAAATAATTAATCAAAATGGCTAATAATTATATAAAATGAAATTAAGGCTAAATAGATGAAATTAAAGTGATTAATTGGTATTAAAAATATCAAATGACTGATTATCGAATTAAAATAGCATAAAATATATAACTAGGCTATAATTGCAAAGTCATTGCAATTATACCCAAATAATGCTAACTAAGCTAATTTATAAAATAATTTGGCCTTAACAAGACATAAAATGATATATTAAACCAAGAAATGCTTTGAAGTTATTTGTAATGCAATTTATGGTTAGTTATTGAAGATAAAAAATACTGGATAAATTGGAATAAATTAATAGAAATGTGGAAAAATTATAGTAAAATACCAATCATTATAAAAACTGATTTTGAAGGCATATATGTAAGTTTAAAAATAATTTGAGGAAAAATTGAGTATCAACATTGAGTGTGAGCTTTGACTGTGCTAGTGGAGTCACGAGTGACTGAGAGACCCTATTTATGAGTGATATTGTGCCTGATAGGCTATAAATTGTGAGATTATTGTTTTTCACTCATTTTACACTGAGTCTCTTCAATAAACGTTGAGTTAATGTTATATGCAAGTTTAAATGGGGGAAACTGGAGTTTGCAAAGTATTTGAAAAAATGTAGACTGTTGATTTACTCTATTTGTTTTCACTGGCAAATGTTTTTATGAAATTATCACTTTTAAATGCTCGTCATTGCACTCAAGTCCTTAGTTACTTTGGTTACTTACTGAGTTTGTGTACTCACGTTACTCCCTGCACCTTCGTGTGCAGATCCAGGTACCCGATTTGAGCGCTAGTTGATTTCTTTTCTGCTCGGAGTCTGATCAAGGATAGAGGTAGCTGCTCGACGTCCACAACTGGCCTTCTTTCCTTTATTAGATCATCGATTTCTAGTATTCCCTGGATTGTACTAATATAGGCTTGTTATCAGATATTGTATTTACATCTTTAGATGCTCATGATAGTTTATTCCGGGTGTTGGGACCGTGGTTAGACTTGACTATTTTTTGTATTATTGTTGTTAATTATGTTTTTAAACAGGAAATTTAAATGAATATTTTGACTTATGGTTTTAAAGGGAAGACTTTACTTGTTACTTTCAGTGGTTGGCTAGCCTAGTTCCACGATAGGCGCCATCACGGCCTGTATTGATTTGGGGTCGTGACTTAGATGGTTTGGACACGTGCAGAGGAGAAGCCTAAATGCACCGGTTAGGAGGTGTCAGTCGTTTACGTTGGCAGGTACGAGAAGAGGCAAAGGGTGGCCTAAGAAGTATTGGGGTGAGGTGTTCAGGAAGGATATGGAGCGGCTTCAGATTTCCGAGAAAATGGATCTTGATAGGAACAGGTGGAGGTCGAGCATCAGGGTGGTAGGCTTGGGGGTAGTCGAGAGTTCTTCCCTCTTTGTACTGGTTAGTCTGATAGAGATTTATGTAGGTTTATTCGCGGTCTATGTTGTGTTCACATTGCTATTTTGTATAGTTTTGTGCTATTGTCCTTTCACTCATTTATTGTTGTTATTTTCTTTCTGGAATTTCTTGTTGTTACATGCCTTTCCTCTTGTTTCTTTGCTGATATTAGTGTCTCTCATGTTGAGCCGAGAGTCTCCTGGAAACAACCTCTCTACCTTTTTTGGGGTTGGGGTAAGGTCTGCGTACATCACACTCTTCCCAGACCCCACTAGTGAGATTTTACTGGATATGTTGTTGTTGTAATCCTAAATTGGAAGGTATCGTCGTATCAAATCAAAAGGATTTAAAACTTTAGGAGTTCTTATATATTTTAAATAAGGATAGATTTCTAGTATAAAGATTTAGCTAGATTTCAAATTCCTATATATATTGGAATTAATTAAATGACTATTTCGAAAATTAGGAAATTAGTTAAGATTACTATTTTGTCTAGTGTGAACTCTATTTTTGAAGGGTAAAAAAAAAAAAGCAAACGACATTTCGCTAAGGGCCTTCGTGCTTTAGTATAATATAGATTGAGTGATATCAAGTATACATAAAATACTCTTCTTTCTTTTGTTGGATTTCTCCAATTAATAAATCTTTGTCAATTTATGCTCCTAGTTTTACACGAGAAGAGCTTGTTGAATCCTTGGGATACACCCAAACTGAGAAATTGTGGGGGTGTAATATGATTTATTAGATCTCTAGCTTACGACAAGATTTTTTGGTTCATTGGAGTTATCAACTTCGCTAATTATTCTGTAAGTTAAATCATATTTTATCTATATTTGAATCATAGTCTTTAAAACACCAGATGAATTTCATTATACCCAAAATCCAGCAAATTATCTCTCTTTCTTTAATTATTTACAATATATATTTACCCCTTTTCAGATTTGTGGGGGATTGAAAAAAGTAATGGTATCTCAATAGGGAATGTCCAATATTTTGATTTGGAAAAATATTTTTCTATGAAATATTATATTTCTATTTACTTATTATTTAATAAATTATTTTATATTTACTAAAGTCAAACTAGCCGTTATTTAGCCATTAACTAGCCGTTAACTAGTCATTGGAGAAACAACTATATAAACATGGTCTTTGGAGAGCTAAAGATACACTTTCTACCACAACCTTCTAAATTTTCTTCTTCCTCATATACGCTGGGTTTTCTTTGTAGAATTTTCTGCTAGTTCTGTTCCCAGTTTAATAACTGGAAGAACTTGTTGAATCTTGGGGATATACCTAATTTTATTTATCACTGTGTGGGCGAAATATCCTTAAGGGCAATGTCCTTGACACACCTCAAGCTAAACCTTTTATCCTCGATAATCATCCAATAATTTTTCCAACACCTGGATAGTTGGGTACACTTATGCAACCTATGATAGCAACAACACGAATGTCCCCTTTGAAATTGGAATCTGTTGCGATCAAAAGTACAAGCAAGTATATGTGGTCGTCAAATATTAAAGTGATGAGATAGAGTATTAAAGCATAGGATTTATGATCTAACCATTAACTAGATTGACTATCCTAATTATCGAAACAAAATTAAACCTAGAAGTATTTGATTCTAAACTAACTAAAACGAAAAGAAAACAAATAATGAACTTTAAATAGAAGAAAAACAGATTAAATATTACTAATGAGATGTAAACGATCTAGGGTTATGGGCTATCTAACATTCTATTGTATTCTTCAACTAGTTCAACTTCTTAATCTATCTAATTTATACATCAAAAGGTTAATATTATTCGTAGCATTCTTCCGAAATATCACTCGCTTATTCAAATCTATCTAAGGCACCTTTGCAATTCTTGTAAAAAGATAAACTAAAACAAGATTCTTAGATATATCCCTACTCCAACTGCAAAATCATCATCCACGGACCTAGTTCAGAAACGCACTCTATCAAGCCTATTTGCAATTTAGAATTCTCTCTCCCAAGTTTTATTTTAATTTTGTATACAGTATTAAATTGATCAAGTAATTAGATTATTAAGCGCAGAACAAAACAAATAAACCAATATAAAAAATTAATATTCGAATAGTAATAGTCGTGAAAGAACCAACCCTAAAACGTGAAGTTTAGGAAAAGCTTATTGCTAAACTCTATCGTCGCAATTAGCTTTGAATGATCCTCATGTTGCCTCTCGCCGCCGCAATCAGTTTGCTGGATGGTTGAGCTTCCAACCTTTAAAAATCAGCCCCTCTCGTGCTTATTATTTTTGTATCCTTTTTGTCAAAAAAAAACATTCTAAACTGTCAAAACATAATGAATTCTTGTAATATCAAGATTTATGCTAAGTTGAGCATATTATACACAAAATACAATTAAAGAGCTGTTAAATGTGAGTAAAATAATATCGAAATATACACAAATATGTTCAACATCAGAATCAGACAAGAAATATATACTAGGCACTACATTTGTTTCCTCATCATTGTCACTATTGATCTTTAATCTTAGTGTAGATTAATTTTAAGTTTGATATAGCTTAAAGAGAGTAAATGGAAAATGGTGGGAAAAGAAATGGAGGGAAGTAGAATTTTGAATTAGTTCACTTTACTAATGCACTTTGTCCCTCATTGGTAGAAGGAAAGAAAATATATATGTATATATAGAGAAGCTTATCTTTTAGCTCTTAAATAGTTAAGAAAAAGGCAAGTCTCGCGTCGTCGTCGCCCGGCTTCGACTTCGGTCAAAGATTGATTGATTAATATTTTTGGACAAACCTCTTTTCAAATATTTAATTAATTAAATTAAGTAACGAAAATACAATCCGGAATAACCCTTGACCCGCGACCCGGTCCAATCCGGTCCGTTTTCTTTTCCGAATTATTTTAAATCCGTTTTGTTTTTTCCGCAATATTTCTCCACTTGTTTCAACAGTTGTGGTTGTTCTGAAAGGTTGCAAACCTTTTCAGAAACAATGCCAAATTAGCTATAAATATTCATTCAAATCCCAAAATATTTACGTACGAAATTTTCTGATCTTCTTCTTCTTATTCTTCACAATATATTCCAGTGTGTTTTACAACCTTCGAGTGGTTCGTTGTTCATCGGCGTTTTTGGTACCAACATTCCGGTGAGTTAAATCGTTCTATCCTGGGAGGATATATTCCAAAACCTCGGGTACTTGAGAGGAATAATTGCCTTAAGGACACACTATATATTCAGTGGGCTCGGTTTATTCCTATACTGTTTTTCAGACTTTATTTTGACGTTCTAGTTCTACTAACTTTCTGTTTCTGCTTTTCAGAAAATTTATTATTTTATTTATTTTACAGCAATACAGATTGAATAACAATCACGTCATCTTTACATAACTGTCACAGTTTTAAAGAAATATAACAAATTTTTAGCATGAAACCCAATATTGCAGTTGTGGCAGAAAAATATTTATATTTGTAGCACACAGTTCCATTAAAATAGGAATATTAATTATTAATCCTTGAACAAAAGCGATTTGAATGGAAAGTCAATAATTATTTGTACAAAAATCATGCCTTTTTTCTATTTATCTATTAGCTTTCCTTCTTTCTTATTTTTCATCTTCTTAATTATGTTTCCTGCCGAAGCCAATATATTTTCTAAATTTCCTCCATTCGTTTTCTTTTCAATTATCTTTCTTAAGTTTTTCTCTTCCTTCTTTCTTCCTTTCTTAACATAAAGATCGTATTTCGATAATAACATATAAAAAATATATATATTGATTTAACACATATAAAATATACAAAAATATATATATAAAAAATACATCTTCAATTAAGATATCACTTAGAATGTGAAGTATACATAAAAATATATATATTAAATTTAATTAAGATGGCATATAAATATACAAAAAAAAAGTATACATAAGAAATAAATCCTGAAGTAAATGGCACTTGGCATATAAAATATATCTGAAATATAAATAAAAAATACATCTTAAAATAAGATGGCACTTTACAAATAAATATACAACAATTATATACATAAAAATACATTTTGAATTAAAGTGATACTTGATATACAAAGTATAAAAGACGTACAAATCAATACATCTTGAATTTAGATGGTATTCATATATTCTCCTAGATTTTTAAAAATGGAGTGAAGAAGATGAATATTGGAAATGGCGAATGGAGATGGACAAAAAAAATACTTCCTGTGATTAGTAAGTCAATTAACTTATTAAATGTTGAGCTTAATTTTTATAATATACTAATAATAAAAAAATACTCTTTATGAAATAAACCATAAATAATACTATATTTTTAAATAATAATTAAAAAAAGATCAAGCGGCCAAATTATGAAAATAAAATGAGGTGAGGGATGGAAAACTAGATGGGAGGAATGTACCATATAGAGAAAGAGTGCCGAATTATTCAAATGAAATCAGGGCATGTGGCATGTTACCCTGGCTTAACAAGGTAAGGCTATAGAAATTTCTAGTTGGTTGCATTACATCCTATTATTCCTATGATGGCTAAAGTTGTAGGAATTGGAACAGGACAAGGTACATAAATCAAGTTCGTTTTTATTCATTTGTCAACGTGGTCCTTTATTGAACAGTGACTAATTTAAAATTTATAATCTGCCCATGTATTAGTTCTTAGGTGTACTTCTTTAAATAAACATATATTCAGAGCTGGATAGAAGCAAATAATACCATACTGAAGTGAAAGCTGTTATATATCCAATATTGAACTATATGTTGATCCTTAATTCATTTAGGTTAGCCAATATTGAACTATAGTAGACATATAAGCTCTATAAATATGAAGTAATTCAACTCAAAATCTTCAACATTTGAATTAAATTTAATTTGTAAAATTATATTTTGCTTATACAGTTGATCTTTATTGTTTCTTATCGTGAATTTTCAAACATTATCTATGTTTGCTTTCATCTCGTTAGTGATCGGTAATTATTGAGAAGAGAAAGAAAAAGCAAGTTATCTATGTGTATAGGGTAAAATCGATTCATAATAACGACTCGTAAAATAGAGCGACACGTGAAATCGAAGACAGACGAAAAGTGAGACAAGTGGAAACCAAGACCGGGGGCAGCAACTTCGCTTGGCACCGGGAAGCCCCCGAAGGGAATATTGCTAATGAAGGCAAACAAATGCTTGCCACCCGATAGCATTCAATGAAGCATATTCTGCAGTATTAAACACACAGTCCATTATACAAAATTGTGGCATTCATAGCCTGCCGTTAAACATTCTTCAACGGTCCCCATAATTGGCATTTAAGAGGGGCATGATCTTAGGACCTTGTTCCCTAGGTGTAATTATAAATAGTTATTTCACCATCCATTGTAAGGACACGAATTTTCTGACAAACTTATGCTACATATTATTCTAAGCTCAATAATACTTTATTTCTCGTCTATTGATATTCTTATTATTGCCTCCGAAAGCTCTGCTCCCGGAACTAAGCTATCTGATGTTTTATCTCGATTTCAACGCTGAGTTTTGTATTTTTTTAATTTTTTTTATTATTTTTGGATCAAATTGATGCGCTTGTCATTAAACTACGTACAAATTCAATTGTACCATTTTACGGGTAAACAATGTGGCGCCCACCGTGGGGCTTAGACAGTTGCGTAATTTAGTTGATCCTTGTATCTATTACCAACCTGTTTAATTCTTTGTTTCTTAGCATAAAATCGTAACAAAATGGCAGACAACGATGTCAACATTACACACAATATTGAGGCACAAGGAAATACACCTCGACACGAAGATTCAATCAGTGATACCCAAAATGAATAAGACGTAGCCACGCCGGTCCATGGTGGGTACTATCCACGACACGTTCGAGAAGCAACTCCTGATGATGTTGAAGTGGAGCACGTTGTGAAAACGATGTGAATCCTAAGGGAGCAACAAAAGGCTATTATGGTCCATCTCTCGCGACAAGATCGGGTCATGACAAAGTTGAAGCAAGCATTGTCGAGTGCTTCCAACAATGCGAATGGAAGAGGTATGATTCCTCACGTTGCTCTCGCAAGCAAAACAACACAAAGGGTTGATAACAACGCCCCGAGGGGTGAGGTTGGCTTCGACGGGGCCAGTGGTAACGACAACGGATCTGGGGACAATAACGGGAACAATTCCTTCAAAACTGAACTTATGCGATTTATGAGGTAAATAAGTGCCCGAATGGATCAAATCCCAGGCGCACCGCCAGTGTTGAAAGGAACGGGCTCAAAGAAGTACACCCAGTTGCCATTCAAACCGAGCACGACACCAAAGTTAATTCTGAAGCGGTTCAAAATGCCAGGCGTGCCGAAATGCGATGGGTCTTTGGATCCTCAGGAGCTCATTACCACATAGACAACGGCGGTGAAAGGAAATGACTTAGCTCCGCACGAGATTGAGTCAGTCTTGCTGAAAATTTTTAGGGAGACCCTCACAAAGGGGGCCTTTACATGGTATTAACTTCTACCCGAGCACCCAATAGATTCTTTCGAGATGCTCCCGGATTCTTTTATCAAGGCCCATGCCGGGGCCAGGAACGTACAAGCCTGAAAGGCCAACATAATTAGAATTGCACAAGGAGAGTCCGACTTGTTGCAAGAGTTCGTGACCAGATTTTAGAAGAAAGGATGCTGCTATCGGCCATGCCAGATGAATGGGCAGCTGAGGCATTTACTATAGGGTTGAACCCGAGGAGTTCTGACACTTCCCTAAAATTGAAAGAAAGTCTGCTCGAGTTCCAGGCGACAACATAGGCAGATGTCCACAACCGCTATGAATCGAAGACAAGAATAGAGGATGAATATCTTTGTTCTCAGGCATCAACCAAGGGTCGGGACCAACAGAAAAATACAAAAAAATTGAAGGATGATTACAACGCAGATCGACGATCTTCTAGAGGTCGGTTTTTGCCCTACGAAAGGTCAGAAGAATGCAGTAGAGGTTTCTTGCCGGCCGATAGGTTCTCTGTCGATAAGAGAACTGATCATAGCCTGAATAATAAATCGTTGTAGGACAAAGAGGTATCGGGCTCCCGGGAGTCCACCTACCCTAGATTGTCCGAGTATAACTTCAATGTCAGCGTAGTGGAATCGGTATCGGCGACGAAGAACATTAGGGAAGCACTGTTCCCGAGGCCGATGAGATCCAACCTAGTCAGAGGGATCCTAATCTATGGTAAGAGTATCATGGGACTAAGGGCCGCGAGGAGGTGGCAACATTGTTGAAAAACAACCATCTCAGAGACTTCTTAATCGATCAGGCTAAGAATAACTATGGCCTCAACCGGGATAATGAGGAACCCTCAAAAGCAAGAGAGATCCTCCGCGTCTAACGATCAACATGATTTTCAGGGGGAATGAGATTAATGGTGTAATCTTTTTGGCAGTGAAAAAGACAAAGGTATCGTGACCCATAACAAGATACTCTAGGAAGTCTTCGAGGATGATATCACCTTCACGGAAGAGGGCGCAGATGGACTTCTATTACCACACAATGATGCCCAGGTAATTTCTCTTAATGTTTTAGATTTTAAAACTAAACATTCTTTGGTGGACCCAGGAAGTTCAACCAATGTTATCCAATGGAGAGTGCTGGAACAAGCCAAGTTAATCGGAAGCATCATTCAGGCCACAAAGCTCCTCGCCGGGTTAAACTTAGCAAGCGTGACAACCCGAGGGGAGAATCTACCACCCACGAATGCCAAAAGGGGTACTGAAGACAACCCTGTTTGAAGTAGTAGACGGCGATATGGACTAGAACATTATTCTTGGAATACCATGACTACATGAGATGAAGGGTGTACCGTCAACATGCCAACAACGTCTGAAATTCCAAACTCCAGAGGGAATTAAACAAATAAGAGGGGATCAACCGACAACAAGGGAGATGAACGCAATATCGATTTCCAATAGTAAAGGGAAGGTACATGCGGCATAGAAATACAAGAGCTGACTTCTGCTCCCAAGCCAAACGAAGTCGATAAGGGGGAGGAGTCATCAGAATCCTATCGGGTACCAAGATATATCCAGGTACCAGAAGAAACGGACGCAACTAAATCCACAAGAAAAGAGGTCGAACAAGTCGCATTTATTCGAAAAGTTCTTAGAGAGGAAGTTCCACATGGGGAAATGAATAAACCCCGAAGCCAGGTCCGGATTTATAGAATTTTTTAAATCTAAGGTTGATTGTATTGCATGGTTGCATGCCGATATGGCAGGTATTCCGCCAAAGGTGGTTATGCATAAGTTAAGCCTTGATCCTAACATCTATCCGGTGAGGCAAAAGAAAAGAACTATTGTTGAGGTAAAAAACACTCTTGTCAAAGAAGAGGGAACTCGATTGCCTGATATAGGTGCAATCGGGAGGTAATGTATCCCTACTGGTTAGCTAACGCAGTACTAGTTCCGAAAAAATAATAAACTTCACTTGTGCGTAGACGACCCTATTTGAAGTATTGCATGTACCTGGTTAGCCCACAAATGCCAAAGGGGTAATGAAGACGACCCTGTTTGAAGTAGTAGACGATGATATGGACTAGAACATTATTCTTGGAATACCATGACTACATGAGATAAAAGGTGTGCCATCAACATGCCAACAACTTCTGAAATTTCAATCTCTAGAGAGAATTAAACAAATAAGAGGGGATCAACAGACAACAAGGGAGATGAACGCAATCTCGGTTTCCAATAGTAAATGGAAGGAACATGCGGCATAGCAATTACAAGAGCTGATTTCTACTCCTAATCCAAACGAAGTCAATAAGAGGGAGGGGTCGTCAGAATCCTATCGGGTACCAAGATATATCCAGGTACCAGAAGAAACAGACGCAACTAAATCCATAATAGAAGAGCTCGAACAAGTTGCATTATTCGAAATGTTCTTAGAGAGGAAGTTCCACATGGGGAAATGATTAAACCCCGAGGCCAGGTCAGGATTTATAGAATTTCTTAAATCTAACGTTGATTGTATTGCATGGTTTCATGTCGATATGGAAGGTATTGCGCCAGAGGTGGTTGTGCATAAGTTAAGCTTGGATCCTAACATCTATCCAGTGAGGCAAAAGAAAATCACTATTGTCGAGGTAAGAAACACGTTTGTCAAAGAAGAGGTAACTCGATTGCTTGATATCGGCTCAATCCGGGAGGTAATGTATCCTGACTGTTTAGCTAATGTAGTAGTAGTTCCGAAAAAAATAATAAATTTTGCATGTGCGTAGATTATAAGGATTTGATAAGGCGTGCATAAAAGACTCGTTCCCATTGCCAAACATTATTCAAATGATTGATACGATGACCGGACACGAGGTTATGAGTTTCCTCGATGCTTATTTCGGGTACAACCAAATTAAAATGAACCCGAAGGATCAGGAAAAAAATATCGTTCATAATGAACTCTGTCACATATTGCTACAATATGATGCTTTTCGGGCTTAAGAACGCCGGAGCCACTAATCAGTGGCTTGTGAACAAAATATTTGAAAAATAAATAGGGAAAACAATGGAAGTTTACATAGATGATATGCTGGTTAAGTCTTTGAACGCAACTGATCATCTTAAATACCTCCAAGAAACCTTTGACATCCTAAGGAATCACAACTTGAAGCTTAACCCCTAAATGCCATCGAGGACATTCCCGACCAACTATCAAATATGAAAGAGGTTCAGAGGATGACTAGAAAACTGGCCGCTTTAAGTAAGTTCATTTCCCGATCTTCAGAAAAATGCAATCACTTCTTCTCAATTCCAAAAAATAATAATAACTTCAAATGGACTCCAGAATTCCACCAGGCTTTGAAAGATTTGAAAAGGTATTATCGAGCCCGTCGTTACTATCTAAGTCGGAAGAAGACAAACAATTGCTAATTTACTTAGAGGTCTCGGAGGTAGCGGTAAGTTTCGTTTTAGTCCGTGAAGACTAAGGTACGCAATCTCTTATATATTATGTTAGTAAAATTTTAACGGGAGCGGAAACTTCCTACCCACACCTCGAAAAATTGGCCTTAGCTCTGGTAGTCGCCGTTCGAAAGCTTAGGCCTTATTTTCAATGTCGCCCGATAGTTGTGGTGACAACTTTTCCCCTGCGAAATATCCTTTAAAACCTGAATTGCCAGGTCAACTGACCAAATAGGCAATAGAAATGAGTGAATTTGACATAGAGTATTAACCCAGGACTGCGATCAATTCACAAGTTTTGACCGGCTTTGTGGCCAATTTCAGTCCTGAACTGCTGCCTTGGGCCACCAAAGTAGCGGTGATAATGTCGGAATCGACATCGGGAGTTTGGACCTTATTCACGGACAGAGTTTCCAAAGTGAAAGTGTACAAGCTCGGGGTAGTACTAATTACGCCCTCAGGGGAAACCCTAAGACAAGCCATAAGAACGTTTCCCTTTATTAACAATGAAGCTGAGTTTGAGGCTTTGATTGCAGGATTTTAGCTTGCCTAGGGACTGGACTCCGAGTTCATATAAATCAAGTGGATTCCCAACTGGTTGTAAATCAGGTATACGAGATCTTCAGCACCAAAGAGGAGCGCATGCAACAATATGTAGTGAAAGTCCAAACTCTTCTCGCACATTTCAGGGAATGGTCAATCACCCATATCCCAAGAGAAGAAAACGCGAAAGCAGACACACTAGCCAATCTGGGCTAGTCCTCGGAAATGAAGGGATCAGACTACGGTACGGTCGTCAAAATTATGAATTCAGTATTGGATGTGGACGATTAATATGAAGTAAATGTGACCAATCTAGTTTGGGACTAGAGAACGAGAGCATTGACTATCTGGAGCACGACAAAATACCCGAAGATCCCAAGGAATCCCGCGCACTACGTACTAAAGAAGCCCGTTACTGTTTCAGGGGAGGCCTATTGCATAGAAAGTCTTTCCGAATCCTGTTGGCCCGATGTTGGGGAGCCCCCGAGGCTAATTACATCATGAGAGAAGTTCACGAAGAAATATGTGGAAATAACTCTGGTGCAGACTCGTTGGTATTAAAGCTTATTAGGGTAGGTTACTACTGGCTCCGGATGGAACAAGACGCTAAGCCATTTGTTCAGAAATGCAAAAGGTGTCATCACCATGCGCCGTTAGTCCATCAATTAGCATAACTATTGCATTTGGTATTGTCGCCCTGTCCGTTCAGGAAATGGGGATGGACATAGTCGGTCTACTGTCGTCAGCTCCCGGTAAGGTAAAATTTCTTTTGATTTTAACTTACTACTTTTCTAAGTGGGTCGAAGCAGGTCCTTACAAAAAATTCGGCAAGCACAAAATGGACAATTTCATGTGAAAAAATATAATTTGCAGGTTCGGGATACTAAAGGAGATAGCCTGCGACAACATGCCATAATATATAGGCTCAAAGGTCACATAATTCGACTTGAAAATCAAAAGAATCATATCTTCACCATAACATCCAAGCACAAACGGACAATCGTAATCGACAAACAAAGTGATTATTCCAAATCCTAAAAAGAAATTGGAAGCAGCCAAAGGGAAATGGCCCAAACAGTTACTAGGACTGCTATGGGCGTACCGAATAACAGCCAAATCAAGCACGGGAGAGACACCTTTCTCTCTCGTATACAGAGCAGAAGCCTAGATCTTGGTGGAAGTGGGAGAACCTACCATGAGATACTTTTGTGCGCATGAAGAAGCAAACAACGAAGCATTGTTGGCCAGATTGGAGCTGCTCGACGAACGCAGGGTCTTGGCGCGTATAAGGATGGCAGCCCAGAAACAAAAAATGGAATGATATTATAATCGAAGAGTCAATCTCCATTATTTCAAAGTGGGAGACTTCGTTTAAAGGAAAGTGACTCAAAATACCCGAGAGCTTAATGCAGGAAAGCTGGGTCAAACGTGGGAAGGCTCTACCGGGTTTTAGCTGTCACCGGGAAAGGATCATATGAAATGGGAAATCAAGACGAAGTAAAATTGTCGAGAAACTGGAATGTGGCACACCTAAAAAAGTACTATTGCTGATGAGCACCGCCTATACTGAAATTATGTGTTGCACTCTTTTTCTCCTCGTCTAGTTTTTGTACCAATTGGGTTTTCTGGAAAGGTTTTTAACAAGGAAGCAACGGAAAGCATACTACAGAGGAAGCACCATCAGTAGAAATAATACCATTAAATAACAAGGCATGGAAACAATTAACCACTATGGGATGGTTAGATAGTTGTTTGCTCGATAGCAAAGTTTCTAATGGGAAACAAAGCTTTCTATCAGACCAAAGGCTACCCGCCCCGTTCACGTGTGTCCCTTCACCACTGGCGGTGGTTAGATTTCTTTTACTTGGTAGCAAAGTTTTTAACAGGAAATGAAGCTGGCTATCGAACCAATGATTATCCAACGATTCATTAGTGGAATCATCAAAGGAGCAAGACTTCAAGTGTTCGAATTTGCATACTTCGCATTCAAACACTGGGGAGGGGGAGGGTGGGGGAATGATATGAGAATACGCCAACCTGACTGCCACATAAACTTTGACTACGCGAGATCGGGAACAAAGAGGTATCATCGAGGCTGGGGGCTGCGGGGCCAACCCCGTAGAAATAAGTTAAAAAAGATAGCCACAAGTAATGGAGAGTTTCTTTTCAACACAACGAATGCTTATGTACTTTTGAAAATGGAAGGAATGAAGTAAGGTCCTTTTATTTTTATCTTTTTTTCTTGTCTAAACAATGAATTAATTTTATCATATGGAAGTTAATCAAGTACTTCAAATGCAAGTGTTGGAATGAACAGTCGACGTCCTCTTCAAGAGTAGTGTAAACATAAGAGGGCCGTCTGTTTTGAAACCCTCATGGTAAAGGGTTGGTTGCTGAAGAATTTATGCCCGGAATCCAAATACTATTGGGGGAAAAACGCACCCGAAGCCTTGCATAACTCAACTCAAAAAGAAAATTTGAGCAATGCTTAAAAAAATGCACTTTTATATAACAAACGTGCCAAACAGCACAAGTAAAAAAGTATGAAACGAAAAACAAAGGGGAAAGAAAGCAACAAACTAAACTATTGCATCCACAGAACTTGGGGGAAGAGAAGTGTATCCGCCCCCAAGAGAAGTAAGCAGATCTGCCGCCGGCTCAGGATCTTGACCTTCGTCTTCACCTCCTTCAAGTTCTTCCTCAGTTCCAGGAACTCAAAATCGGAACCAGAATAGTGAGTTGCATTAGGTTGAACCGGGAGGCCCCTTCTGTCAGTTGACTTCAGCTTACGGGCCTTGGCGATCTCAGCATCAAAATCTGTAACACCCACTTCGCCTCTTCCAAGGTTTTTCTTGTCATGATATACATAGAATATGTTTTTTCAACAATGAGGGGATTTGCTCGGCGCTAAAGCTCTAACTTAAGCTGATCAACCTCGGTCGAAAAGCTATTTTGCTCGGATCTTATGGCCGGAAGGTTGAGATCAAGGTCAGGGATAATGGAGTTATAAACTTTATTGTCCTCCATGACCCTCTTATACTTCTTTTCCATATGGACACGCTTCTCTCAACAGTAGCAGCTTCTTCAGCTTTGGAGTTCAAGGCTGCCTCCAAATTATTCAACCTCTCAGTAGAGGCAGCCTCGCGCTCGGCAGCAGTAAGAACAACATTTTCGACCTCAGACCATTTTTCCCTGGCCTCTTGAAATTTTACCTTTAACAGGGCAGCAAAAATTTGATCCCGCTCGATGAACAAATGATCACGCTCAGACGTGAGTTTCTCTTTACATGGGATCAACTTCTGAAGGACTTCGGAATAGGGATGTGCAAAATTTGGTAAATACTGAATTACCTTACCGAAATCAAAAATTTTGGTATTCGATATTTTGGTATTCGGTATGGTATTTGGTTTATATTTTAAAAAAATGGTATTAGGTATGGTATTTGGTATTCTAAAATAAAAACCAAAATACTGATACCGTACCAAAATATATATTATACTATACAATACTTTTTATTAATTATACCATAAATATAAGAAATCTTAAATTTCACTTTTCTCTATTCTTTGAGTTTATCAATTAACTCTAAGCAAGTAACAAGGCATTTCTCTAAGTTTTCTCTCTCTAGGTTGGTATTTGCTGGCTTTGGACAAAGCTTTTGTCAACAAATGTTTTTAGTTTAGTAATTTTGAGTACTTTAATTAAGAAGATTAAGGTCTATGACTTTATGCACTTGTTAGTATTCAAACTGAATAAATCGAAGTTACCGAACCGAATAAACCCAAACCGAAAGGAGAAAAAACGAACCATACATAATTTAATTAGGTACGGTATTGGTATAACATTTTACGAAACCGAATACCAAAAATACAAAATAAAAATATCTAAATACCGTATCGTACCGACCGACACCCCTACTTCGGAAGCAAGGAAGTTATCCTGCAAAGAAAAAACTCAAATCAGAATTCATGTCATAACAAGGCAAGAAGAAGCAATAGGGAACAAATATCATACCGATGTTGCGTTGTGCATGGTGTTGTTTACCATGCACTCCCCTGAAAGTGAGTGTAGTTTCTTCATATATTTCTCTGAAGCTAGCGCCCTCAGGTAATTATCAAGTTCCACCGACCGGGATAATAGATGGCACTCGGTAGAGACAGAGAGGGAGACGCTACTCATTCTCCGAGGATCTGCAAAGGGGGGCAAATAGTTATGCCCCAAATTCCCATGTATGGGGACTGGAGAGGGGGGACATCCTCCTCTCGGGTGTCTGCAACCGGTGGGGATGATGTAGCAGTTGTTGGTAGTGAAGGCATGGCTCGCGAAGAAGGAGATGAAGCTGATGGTGTTGTGGGTTGAGAAGTAGTTGCGGAAAAAGTAGTGCTAGTTATTGGTTTCTCATCAAGCAAAGATGGAAGAGCCCCGGTACCCAACCTCACAGTATCGGGGGCATGGAATGGGACTCGGAAGTGAGAATTGGCATCCTCCATTGTATCACACTCTCCCAGAGCACTTGGACGTCATCCTCAGCTGGTATTATTAGCTCTTGGGATTGAGCATTCTGTTAAGCTGATGAAGGTCGTCGTCTCCTCTGTAGGGAAGACCCTTCATCACTGTCTCCCCCATCATCATCGATCACCACAGTGGTTGTAGCTGGCTCGGGCATGGCATTCTTCACCAATTTATTTTTACCCTCAGCCATAGAGGAATGTCGCCTTTTTGGTGCTTGTTCTCCGGTTGTGGACTCCGAGAGGAAGCACCTACACTGGAAGCATGTCCGATGGCACCCGTTCAGGTGAAAGCCTCTTGTAGCAACCTCACCACATTTGTGGGATCAGCCAAAACGTCCTCCCCGGGGATGGTAACAGAGCCCTGCGGAACACCTGAATTCAACGAAAATAGAAGTTAGCCAATTTTCTTATACGTGAGGTAAAAACAAGATTAGTTCGAGAATCAACTTACCATAATTTTTGTCCTTCCACTCGTATTTGAGGGCAGTTTTTCCACCGGCGGGTCTCAGGAAAGGTAAAATCCAAAATCTTCTGGACCCACTGTTCCAAGACTTAAACCCTTGGTGGTGTCCACCGAGTTGCTGAAATAGTGAAAAGAGAAGGATCAATAACAACTCGAAATAACCATAAATCAGGGAAAGACAGATGTTGAACTTACGTGTAGAGTCCATGACCCCGGGAAATATGGAGTTGTGGCCGGGATGATGTCCCTGGTGGAAACTACAACGAACCGCTCCATCCATCCACGATTGTTGTCATCATCTATGCTGGTGAGCAAAGCATGGTTACCTCGTTTCTTGAAGATCTTGGGAGAGTAAAGATTCATTATGCGAGCCACGGAGAGCTCTTTCCCTGTCTCCTGTCATAGCCGCTGAAGACTGGCTACTGTCTGCCACACAGAGGGGCTCATCTGTGCCAAGAAGACTTGCTAACGGAAGCAGAACTTCAAGATTACAAGGTCAAGTCCCCCTCTCAATGAGAATGGGCCCAAAGTGAAGGGGTACATATTAACGTACGTAAAACCCTTCTTAGCAGGAATGATGTCCAGGTCTGGAAACCCCAATCTTCCTTCACAGCAGGAATGCTAGAAGGACGGATGAAAGGAGGGTACACACAACCAGCCCATGTGCGAGAGTTAGCAGAAGGAAACTTCTATTCAAAATCCTTGGGTGTACTGAGCCTTCTAGGAATAATGGTGCTCACCGTAGGAGGGGCGACATCATCAGTGCTTTCTTTGTTTTTTGAAGAGCTTGAGTTCTTGGAGATCAGCAAATTTCCCCGCCAACAAAGATAGCTTCACCAACATCCCGATAATATAAAGATGTGCCACCGAATAGCAGGGGGATCATCTGTATAGGTTAAAATCGGTTAATATTAAATACTCATATAATAGAGCGACACGTGAAATTGGAGACAGACGAAAAGTGAAACAAGTGGAAACCAAGACCGAGGGTAGCAGCTTCGCTTGGCACCAGGAAGCCCCAAAGGGAATATTGCTAATGAAGACAAACGAATGCTTGCCAAATAGCATCCAATGAAGAATAATTTACAGTATTAAATACGTATTCCATTATAGAGAATTTTGGCATTCATAACCTGCCGTTACACATTCTTCAATGGCCCCCATAATTGTCATTTAAGAAAGGCTTGCTCCTAGTACCTTATTCCCTAAGTGTAACTATAAATTGCGATTTCAACAACCATTGTAGGGACACGAATATTCTGAAAAACGTATGCTACACATTATTCTAAGCTCAATACTACTTTATTTCTTGTCAGATGATATTCTTATTATTGCCTCCGGAAGCTCTGCTCCCAAAACTAAGCTATCTGCTGTCTTATCTCGATTTCAACGCTACGTCTTGTATTTTTCTTTAATTTATTTATTATTTTATGTTTAAATAGATTCACTTGCCTATAAACTACATATAAATTCAACTATACCTTTTTAGGGGTAAACACTCTTATTGGTAGAAAATACAGAAGTAGCAAAGGAGCTTTAAACACATTTTGTACAACTTGAAATAAAATTACTAATAGAAAAATATGGAAGGAATGTCAAACTTTCAACCATCTTATTAGTATGTTCATTTAATTCTTTTGAATTTTTAAATTAGATGGCTGTTATAATTTTTTTTTCCCAACCCCTCTCCTCTAGCGGCGAATTATGAATTTTCAAATCATGGATGCTGGATTATTTTTTATCTAAAGTTACTATTAAGACTGCGTGGTCAAGTAATATATTTATATGAATTACTAGATTTTTATGTAAATAATAATGTATAGCTCCACTAATGGGTACTCAAGCACCTATAACCATAACATATATTCGCTACTGCTAGGGGTGGCGTTCGGTCGGTTCGGTTCGGTTATTTGGTTTTCGATTTTGTAAAAGTAGTAACTGAAATCGAACTGAATAAGTTCAGTGCAGTTCGGTTTTCTAATTTCAGTTCGGTTTATTTCGAATCGATATTCAGTTTGAATATTATCATATTAGGCTCCGTCTATGTAATAATAGGACTGGCGAATTTGTTGTTTTTTCCAAAACTTCGGACTTCTTGGAAATACTGTGTTTATAAAAATAAAAATAAAAACAGACTAAGCGTTGCACACTATTATAGATCATAAAATTCAAACAGAGTGAAAGTCTTTAGGATTGGAAAGCTGATTGACTCACTTATTTGGGTTGGGTCTTTGATGGATTGAGCCTAATAGGATTAATTTATTACCTATGAGCTTAGTCTGTATGTAACTTAAAGAATCTGTACGCTAATAATTCGGTTTTTCTGTTAACCGAACCAAATAAATTAATAACCGAAAATTGAACTGAAAAATTAAAATTTTAAAATTTTAAACTGAAATCGACCGAAAAAACTGAATTACCGAAACCGAAACAAAAATATTTTCGTTTCGGTCGATTTCTTCAGTTCTGACCGAAATATGCCCACCCTAGTTACTGCTCCCCGCACCATCCCTCCACTTGCCCTACAACCCTACCCCCCCCCCCCCCCCCCCCCCCCCCCCCCCCCCACTCTCACCCAACCCTGACCTTGGCCCTTCAAAACCCCTCAACAAAGCTACCCAGCAGACCCTCCACCCTCAACCCCAACCCCAACCCTTAACCCCCACCCCCCCTTAATGTTGGGATATATAAATGCTAATCGATTAATATTTTCTGCTTTATTGCCAAACATAAAAAATTAAGTAAGAAAATTTTAGGAGAAATATACTTCCTTGAAAAACCTTTTCTTTCATTCCAAACCATCCACAGTTATAGAGTTGCTGTTGTAGAAACGTAAAGACAAACATATAATAACAGGATTACAGGACAGTGCAATCACTGACAAATAAGGGCCCTGTAAGTTGATTTCAAATTTTTATTTTTATTTTTTAGACAAAAGTACAACAATCTAATAAAAAGTATAATCAAGAACAAGATCGTTTATAGTTAAAATATATCGGAATCCAAAGTAAAGGCAACTCTTAAAGTTGCATCTTGAGACTACCATTTAATATACTGAAGACTTGTTAACTCGGAAAATATTTAATGTCAACGTCAGAAATAGTCACTCCTCATTTATAGAATCACCATCAAGTGAATTACATGTGCTCGATCGAGAAAATCCATTCACGTATCTTAGAAAAAATAACGGGAGTTGTACTACCGAAGGAGTTGAACATAGTTGATTTCTTCGGCGATTGTATCTGTTGATTTTAAGTCGATTAGTTATACTCCCTCCGTTTTAATTTATGTGAACTGTTTGACTGGGCACGAAGTTTAAGAAAAAATGAAGACTTTGAAATTTGTGTTCTAAACAAGTCAAAAAGGGACCAGATTATTTGCTTGGTTATAAAAGATTTCATTAATACTAGAATTGTAAGTTTAAGCTAAAATTTTTCCAAATTTAGATAGGGTCATTCTTTTTTGAACGGACCAAAAAGGAAATAGGTTCACATAGACTGGAACGGAGAGAGTATTGATCAACCAAGTCAAGAGAGTTATAATCTTTCTAAATAGTTGCAGAACCGTAAATAAATTCTTGTGTAATCTGAAATTCAAAAACCATTTACTCCATATATAAACTCAATCAATTAAATATGTTTTAATTAGCAAAATTTGTTAAAGTTAGCTATGTGAATCATTTATATTCGTACGCTCTATATTCAAGTATTTTCACTCAGCAATTCGACGATTCCTCACACTGAAACTAATTTTATGTTGACTATCAACATACCGTAATCCTCATTAATTCTTTATAGGATAGGACATCTGGCCGGCTATATTTTGTGACATATGCGTAGTTCACTGTTATTCTGTTATGTCAGTACAAAACATTTTTGTGCTGATCTTTTTTTGCAAGTCTTTCTTACCAAACTGACCTATTAAGTAATATTTTCGGTATTTGATTTCTTAAAATGCTATGTTCATACCGTACCTAATTAAATACGGTATGGTTCGGTTTTTCTCCTTTCGGTTTCGGTTTATTCGGTTCAGTAACTTCGGTTTATTCGGTTTCAATACTAACTAGTGCATAGTGTCATAGACTGTAATATTCTTAATTAAAGTATTCAATAGTACAAAACTAAAAATGTCTGTTGACAAAAGTTTTGTCCAAAACCAGCAAATATCAACTCAGAGAGAGAAAATTATACATAAAGGAATAAATTTGTATATAGTAGAAATTAGGGCTACCCGATTTAATTCTTTAATCGAGATAGGAATGTCATGTCAAAGAGTTAGGACGTCGAGTCCGAAATCGAAGCCTTTTTTCAGACCGAGGTCGACATTAATAATCGAGGCCAGAAAGAGACAGACTCCGAAGTGATATTGGTATAGCTTGATAACGGAAAGAGCGAGATCTCAACGACAGGTCGAGGATCATGGCGTATATCTCGAAACGGATCGATTTACGGCAGTTAATCAGATGTTAATATGATTTTCTACTTTAAATAGAAGTGTACCTTGTTTAGGACTCCTCCATTATATAAAGAGGAATCCAAATTATGTGTAATCATCAATTATTCATTGATAAAAATACATACACTCGTTGCTTTCTTGCTATTTCACTTACCGTTCATCAAAATTGCTTTATCATTTACTACTCTTATCATTCCACCTCGAGGCTGTCCCAAATCGAGGTCGAGGCTTTGCTTACACACTTGTTTGATTCATCTGTTTAATTCCTCATTTATCAATTGGTATTAGATTAAATCACATATCCTTAAAACCACAATATAAGTTTCATTGTGTAACGACCCGGCCGGTCGTTCTGTAGAATTAGCCCTGTCATTTCTGTGTCTTCCTTGTCGTGCATTTCTTAGTCTGTTTATGATGTATTGGAGTCAGTTGGTTCGGGTTCGGAACGGTCGTGGTGAGAATACATTTAGTCTCTTAAATTGACTTAATAGTTGAAAAAGTCAATCGGGAGTTGACTTATTGGTAAACGACCTCGGAATGTAGATTTTATGGCTCGGATAGCTTCATTAGGTTATTTGGGACTTAGGAGGATATTCGGAATGTGGTTTTGATGTCCGGTGTAGATTTAGGCTTGAATTGGCGAAAGTTAGTTTTTGGCGATTTCCGGTCTGCAGTGGAAAATAGGCTATCGGGGTCGGAATGGAATTCCGGAGGTTGGAGCAGGTTCGTAGTGTCATTTTGGACGTGTGTGCAAATTTTCAGGTCATTCGGATGTGTTTTGGTTGGTTTCGGCATCGTTGGTGATTTTCGGAAGTTTAGGAATCTTAGGCTTGAATCATAGGTTGAATTGGAGTTTCAACGTTATCTTGGGTGTTCTGAGGGTTCGACTAAGTCCGGGTGACCATTTTTTTTAGGACTTGTTGTTACTTTTGGTCGAGTCCCCGAGGAGCTCATAGTGTTTTCAGATAGTCATCAGAAGGTTGAAGTTGGGCATTTGCAACAGAAAAACTGCTGGTGGAATGATTCTGGTGTGGCCGCACCTGTGGAAGGGGGCCGCAGGTGCGACGCCGCAGGTGCGGAGAGGTATGCGCATGTGCGGAGTTTTTTCAGGTTGAAGGAGGTCGTAAGTGCGGGACTTGGGTCGCACCTGCGGAGTCGCAGGTGCGAAGAAGAAGTCGCAGGTGCGGAAAATGGTACTTTAAGTTGGATGCGCAGGTGCGCACCTGGGACCAAGTGCGAGAAATTGGCCGCAGGTGCGAAAATCCCTGGGCAGAACATATAAAAAGGGTCCTTAGCGAATTTTTGTCCTTTTTTCACCATTTTCATGCGGGTTTGAAGCCTTTGAAGGGGATTTGAAGTAGGAAATCAAGAGAACTTCATTGAAGTAAGGTATGTGAACCTAAAACTCATTTCAATGTCATTTTTGGACTAAAATAGGGTGAAATTAAGGGAAAAATCAGTGTGTAAATTGGGGGTTAGGGCTTGGATAATTGGAGACTTTGATTGAGTAATTGAAGGGGCAATTGTAGTCCGATTTTGATGTTCTTGGTATGTATAGAATCGTAGGAGGATAAGGATTCCAATTTTGTGACTTTTATTGAATTCCTAGATGTGGGCACGGGGGTCGGGTTTGGCCAATTTCGGGAATTGTGCCTAATTTTGATAGTTTTCGAATGGGTTTCGTCTCCCTAGCATATTTTGATGTTATCAATCTCATTTAGATACATACGAAGCATTTGGGAGCCGTTTCGAGGGGCAAGATCATCGCAGAGTAGTTTTCGGGCCGGTTTGAGGTATAACAATTGTAACTCTAGACCTGAGGGTATGAAACCCCGATATTTTCGAATTGTTTTGATAAATGAGGTGACGCACATGCTAGTTGACGAGCGTGTGGGCGAGAACCGATAGGGATTATGACTTGGTTCATCCCGTAGTGACTATTAAGCCGCGTGTTTGATTTGAAACCTTATGATGTCCTGTATTTTAGAGACTTATACTTATTATGGGTTTTATGCCATGTTTGGGGCCTCGTGCCGACCTGTTTAGACCCTCAGGGGTATTTTTACACTATTCTCACACTATCTTGATAGAAAATTTGTGAACTCGGTCATGTTTACTATTTGTTGCTATTTTCATTGTTATCACAATGTTTTGAAAACTTTGAGAGGTATTTTGGGCTGAGTCCCGTAAGTCTATAAGTTGCCCGAGTGGCTTGTGAGGATGACTGAGTGAGGCGGAGAGCCGAGTATGTGAGGATAGTTAAGGATCGGGCTGCACGCCGCAACAATATATATGCATTATATGGATCGGGCTGCACGCCGCAGCAATATATATATTATGGATTGGGCTGCACGCCGAAGCAATATATATATATTATGGATCGGGCTGCACGCCGTAGCAATATATAGTATATGGATCGGGCTGCACGCCGCAGCAATATAGCGCTTGGGTTGTAGGAGCCCCTCCAGAGTCTGTACACCCCAGTGAGCGCAGTCGACTATTATGTGTATCGGGCTGCACGCCGCAGCTGTTGTGTGGGTATCTGGTACTTGTTGAGTGAGAGTGCTTAGTGTGAGCATGAGATACTGATAGTGGAGTCACGAGTGACTGAGAGACCTTGCTTATGAGTGACACTGTGCATGAGGGGCTAATACATTGTGGAATTATTGTTTTCTTACTCTTCTTTACACCGAGCCTTTTAATAAAAGCCGAATTACTATTTTTATGAAATTATGATTTTTTAAATGCTCGTCACTACACTCAAGTTTTTAGTTACTTTGGTTACTTACTGAGTTGGCGTACTCACGTTACTCCCTGCACCTTTGTGTGCAGATCCAGGTACCAGATCTGAGTGCTAGTTGATTTTCTTCCCCGCGCGGAGTCGGTCAAGGATAAAGGTAGCTGCTCGGCGTCCACAGCTTGCCTCATTTCCTTTCTTAGTCATAGATTTATAGTATTTTTCCTGGATTGTACTGACAGAGGCGTGTTATTAGATATTGTGTTTTCCTTCTTTAGGTGCTCATGACAGTTGTTTCCGGGTGTTGGGCTGTGGTTAGACTCAATTTTCTAGTATTATTGCAGTTATCTATGTTTTTAAACAGAATTCCTAATGAAATATTTTGACTTATGATTTTGAAAAGGAAAGTTTTATATGTTACTCTCAGTAGTTGGCTGGCCTAGTTTCACGATCGGCGCCATCATGACCTTTATTGATTTGGGGTCGTGACAAGTTGGTATCAGAGCACTAGGTTACATAGGTCTCAACGGTCATGAGCAAGTTTAGTAGAGTCTTGCGGATCGGTACGGAGACGTCTGTACTTATCTTCGAGAGGCTACAGAACCCTTAGGAAAAATCTCATCTTCTTGAATTCTGTCGTGCCATCATTAAATAATTTGGTACCGTCTAATAATATTAAAATAACAAACTAAAACTTGCACTTATACGTCTAATACTATTAAAATAACAAACTAAAAGATTAAGAATAAATTCATAATATGTCTAATAATATTAAAATAACACAAATTGCCTCAAATCAATTAATCAAACGAATTTCTGGTGGACGCTTAAGAAAACTCTTCATATGCCTCCTTAAACAGCCTGTGCCCGTGCACTTTGGACGAAGATATAAGATTATACCACAATTCATGCACTTTACTTTGTAAACTTCTTCATTTTCTTCGACCACATCAAAGTGTTCCCAAACATATGAGCGCACTCTAGAATCACGGGGCATGATTTAACTTGAAATCTTGAATGAGAGAAAATGAGAAACTGAGATTTAAGATTGGGAAATGAGAGATGAGTGAAGAAATGAAGAAGAGGGGGGGGGTGTATTTATAGTTTTAGAAAAGGTTAAATTTGTCAATTGAAAAAGTATTAATTTTTTTAAAAAAAATGGACCATTTGTGCAAATATGTCTTTGGGCAACGGCTTCCTGCCAAGGTGACTGTTGCCAACGGATAAGTGGGGCCCACACGTTTAAAAAATAAACCAAAAAAAAATTTATTACCTTTGTACCGGTCCGGTCCGGGCCGGTTAACCCGGTAAAGTGTACTATTCACTTTAACCGGGTTTGACCGGTCCAGTTAACCGGTACAATAAACTAAACGGACCAACCCGCCTACCTAGCCCCACCCGGCCTCCTACATACCGAGTCGGTTCGGTTTCGATTTTAACCAGTCCGGTAACGGGTCAACCCGGCCCGTTAGACACATTTAGTTCCAGCCCCGCCAGTTTCTCCAGTTCAGGATTTCGTGGTTCCAACTGTGCCAGATGATGAGCAGCGTATGCTGGAGAGATTTAGCAGACATCAGCCTCCGACATTCAGTGGTGTTGAGGGCGAGGATGCCCAGGGTTTTCTGGATAAGTGTTAGAGGATGCTTCGTACTGCTGGGATTCTGGAGACTAGTAGAGTCGCGTTTGCTACTTTTCAGTTTTTTGGGGTTGCTTTTACTTTGTGGGAGTCTTATGAGAGGCGTAGGCCTGTTGGTGCAGCACCCCTTACTTGGCAGCAATTCTCCACTATCTTCTTGGAGAAGTATGTTTCCTAGTCTCACAGAGAGGAGCAACGTAGGCAGTTTGAGCAGGTGTGTCAGGGTGAGCTGTCAGTGATGCAGTATGGGATGCGGTTTTCAGAGTTAGCTCGTCATGCTTCAGAGTTGGTACCTACTGATAGGGAGAGGATCAAGAGGTTCGTGGATGGCCTCACTTATAAGCTCCGTATTTTGATGATTAGAGAGAGAGAGGGTATCAGGTACTACTTTCGAGCAGGTTGTTGATATCGCTCGGGACATTGAGTCAGTTCGCTGTTAGGAGCGAGAGTAGAAGGAGGCCAAGAGGCCTCGTGGATCTGGTAGTTTTAGTAGTGCTACTTCCAGAGGGAAGTTTCAGCATGGTAGAGGCTGCTCATTAAGGCCTCCTCAGCCAGGTCGCCCAGCTTATAGTGGTGCATCATCGGGGCAGGGTCCCCGCAGTTCTCACCCAGATTGTTCGTCATTCAGTGCTCTCCTAGCTCAGAGTTCATCTCGGGCACCATCTATTCAGGGTTGCTCCATGCATGGTTCTTCGGGTGGTTATTCTTGTTCCAGGGGTTCCCTTCATTCCCCGTCTCTTGTATCGGGGAGTTGTTATCAGTGCATAGAGTTCGGGCATATGAGGAGGCAGTGCCCTCATTTTATTGGAGGTTCATCTCAGTCTAGGATCCAACCTTCGACTTCAACTCCAATTACTTCACCACCCACCCAGACAGCTAGGGGTGGGGGTTAGTCAGCTAGAGGCCGCCCTAGAGGGGGAGGTCGAGCAGGTGGAGGTCAGGCCCGTATTTATGCGCTTCCAGCCAGGCCAGATGCTGTGGCCTCCGATGCAGTGATCGCATGTATTATCTCAGTCTGTCACCGAGATGCTTTTGCCTTATATGACCCTGGTTCCACATGTTCTTATGTTTCATCATATTTTGCCCATTTTCTAGATATGCCCCATGAGTCTTTAGTTACATCTGTTCATATGTGGCCTCCGGTGGGCGATACTATTATTGTGGACCGTGTGTATCGGTCGTGTGTGGTATCTATTGGGGGTCTAGAGACCCGAGTAGACCTATTGTTGCTTAGCATGGTTGATTTTGACGTGATATTAGGCATGAATTGGCTATCTCCGTGTCATGTTGTTCTTCATTGTCATGCTAAGACCATGACCTTGGCTATGCCTGGAGTTCCGAGGTTTGAGTGAAGAGGTTCTTCTGAGTATGTGCCTAGCAGGGTGATTTCTTACCTGAAGGCTCAACGTATGGTTGAGAAGGGATGTGTATCGTATCTGGATTTTGTGCGGGATGTTAGTTGTGAGACTCCTGCGGTAGATTCTGTTCCTATGGTCCGTGATTTTCCAGACGTGTTTCCTTCAGACCTGTCAGGCATGCCACCTGACAGGGATATTGATTTTGGTATTGATCTGGTGCTAGGCACTCAACCTATTTCTACTCCACCTTATCATATGGCACCAGTGGAGTTGAAGGAATTAAAGGAGCAGCTTCAGGAACTCCTAGATAAGGGGTTCATTCAGCCTAGTGTGTCACCTTGGGGTGCACCGGTGTTGTCTGTGAAGAAGAAGCATGGTTCTATGCGTATGTGCATTGATTATCGGCAACTGAACAAGGTTACGATGAAGAACCTGTATCCTTTGCCTCGTATTGCTGATTTGTTTGACCAGCTTCAGGGAGCCAGAGTGTTCTCTAATATTGACTTGAGGTCCAGGTATCATCAACTGAAGATTCGTGACTCTAACATCCCGAAGACTGCCTTCAGGACTAGGTATGGTCATTATGAGTTTCTTGTCATGTCATTTGGGCTGACCAATGCCTCATCAGCCTTTATGCACTTGATGCACGGTGTGTTCCGTCCTTATCTGGATTCCTTTTTCATCGTGTTTATTGACGACATCTTGGTATATTCCCGATCTCGGGAAGATCATGAGCCGCATTTGAGAATTGTGCTTCATACTTTGAGGGAGAAGGAGTTATATGCAAAATTTTCGATGTGTGAATTCTGGCTTGATTTAGTTGCATTCTTAGTCCATGTGGTGTCTTGTGATGGGATCAAGGTAGATCCGAAGAAGGTAGAGGCGGTGCAGAGTTGGCCTAGACCGTCATCAGCCACCGAGATCCACAGTTTCCTTGGTTTGGCAGGATACTATCGCCGTTTTGTAGAGGGATTTTCATCTATTGCAGCACCTATGACCAGACTGAACCAGAAGGGTGATCCATTCAGGTGGACTGAGGAGTGTTAGGACAGCTTTTAGAAGCTCAAGTCAGCTTTGACTACAGCTCCGGTGTTGGTTTTGCCTACGGGTTTAGGTTCTTATACAGTCTACTGTGATGCCTCGAGAGTTGGCCTTGGAGCGGTATTGATGCAGGACGGTAGGGTGATTGCCTACGCGTCCAGACAGTTGAAGGTGCATGAGAAGAATTATCCAGTGCACGATCTTGAGCTAGCAGCCATTGTCCACGCTTTGAAGATTTGGCGTCATTATTTGTATGGAGTGCATTTTGAGATTTTCACTGATCACCGTAGTTTGCAGTATCTGCTTAAGCAGAAGGATCTGAATTTGCGTCAGAGGAGATGGTTGGAGCTTTTGAAGGATTATTACCTCACTATTCTATATCATCCGGGGAAGGCCAATGTAGTGGCCGATGCCCTGAGTCGCAGAGTAGAGAGTTTGGGGAGTCTATCCTACCTTCTAGCAGCAGAGCGACCTTTAGCACTTGATGTTCAGGCTTTAGTAGGTCAGTTGGTGAGATTGGATTTATTAGAGCCCCCACGAGTATTGGCTTGTGTAGCCTCCAGTCTTCTCTTTATGATCAGATTAGAGCACGCCAGTATGATGACCCACACTTGCTAGTTCTTCAGGACATGGTCCGTCGAGGTGATGCCAGGGATGTGGCTATTGCTGATGATAGGGCATGAGGATGCAAGTCCGGATATGTGTGCCCAATGTGGATGGGCTTCGAGAGTTGATTTTAGCAGAGGCCCATAGCTCGCGGTATTCCATCCATCCGGGTGCCGCGAAGATGTATCAGGATCTGAGACAACATTATTGGTGGATGCAGATGAAGAGGGATATTGTTGAGTTTGTGGCTCGGTGTCTCAACTTTCAGCAAGTCAAGTATGAGCACCAGAGGCCAGGTGGATTACTTCAGAGGTTAGATATTCCGGAGTTGAAGTGGGAGCGAATTACTATGGACTTTGTAGTTGGGCTCCCACGGACTTCGAGGAGGTTAGATGCTATATGGGTTATTGTGGATCGGCTGACCAAGTCTGCTCACTTCATTCCTGTTGGTACTACTTGTTCTTCAGAGCGGTTAGCTGAGATTTATATCAAGGAGATTGTCCGATTGCATGGGGTTCTAGTTTCTATCATTTCCGACAGAGGCACTTGTCGGGCCCCCTTTTATCCTCGCGGAGATCAGGTTTATGACATTTGTGAGACAACTCGTCCTTTTGGTAAAAGGTTTTTGCATTTTGAAGAGTCGCCACCTAGTGATTTTGAGGTGAGTTAAGGCATCTAAGGGGTTCATCTATAACTACGTTGTTAACCAGAGATAGGGTAAGGGCTTGAAATTATCCTAAGGGGAAGGTGTTAGGCACCCCTCAGGATCCACCAGTGTGGTTTCCGGCCGAACAACTTTTGTGAATTTTTACAACTTTAGCAGACAAACAAGTAGGGCTCAAATAAGAGGGGATTTAAGTCTAAGTACACAGATGTTTGGAAACAATTAATGAAAAAGGGTTTGATTTTGGAAAGAGTTACAATCTAAGCATGTGAAAGTAAAGGGTATCCTAGGTTTATAATAATATGGATCACATCAATGCAATACCCGGTATGACACTCCTCAAAGAGGGGATACACGTGGTATTAACGCACCATCATCATATCCATACTCTACCCTTCCCCACCCCATGAAGGTAATTAAAGCGCGTATTGGTCACGAACTCTATTGCATGCTGTTACCCAGCCCACTCCTGTTAGTCCTGGAGGAAATTAGGACTACTATCCTAAAAGGGAGGTTTCTAGGTATACCCTCAGGTTTTAAAGGTAAAAATGCTAAGACGACATATAATAAACAAGTAGGACTTGCAAGTAAGGGAGAGCATGTAAAGTAGATAGAGGCTCAAGTATTCCTCCATATGTATTGCAAAATAAACAGCATGCCTCATACACAAATTAAGGTCCAGATTCAGTTCTTAAGCATGGTGTCTAAATGACAATAGCAGGATCAGACTTGTCACATAACTCAGAGAGGAAGTCCTAGTCATGGCTTGCCTACTGATTTTAACATGCTGGTGATTAAACAGTATCCATGACAGAAATGCATTCCAGTTTTAAATAGCTTTAATTACCTAAGGCTTGCCTAGGCATGGCATAATATTCAATTTTGTTTTAAAAATGCAGGAGCTGTTTTTACCTAAATCATGTTGTTCTAGGTTTTGCAAGAAATTCAGAATTATTTGTCAGTTTACAACATGAGGGGAAAACTGTTTTATACCCTTTTCGTACATCAGTAGTCTAATTAGGGGTGACTGAGCAAGCATGCATGATTTTATATGTGGCTTCCTAAAGCAGAATTTCTAAATGTTCAAAATGGTTTCAGAATATGCAAGATTCCTAAGACATGGTTTCTAAATGCACACAAAAGATTACTGAGTTGTTAAGCAAGATTTATATAGTGACAGTGTTCATTAGTTGTCCTAGGTGCATGATTTCTATATGATAAATGCATATGCATGTCAATTGAGATGCTGAAACAGTAACCCTAAGAGCATGGTATCTAGTGCAAATAACAAATTTATAAAGGTAGGGTTTTCATGTGAGTAGCAGCCTTTGTTGATGTTGTTTATTAATCCTAAGAGCAATATTTCTAAGTGATCACCATAAGCACAGACGGCAGTAGATATGGAACCCTAGGAACATAGTATCTAATATGACGTGGATTCACATATAAAGTCCTAAGGCATGGTATCTACCCATTGACAATGTACAACTACCCTCCCCATTTCACTAGCCATCCCCAATATTCTTGTACAATAAGTTATTACAGACCATGGATCATGAATTACATAATTGAAATAGAGAAAAATAAGAAGCTATTCTATAATGAGCCTGCAGATAGGCCCAAGACCTCTAGAATCTCATTTCCATATGGTATTTCACAGCTTTTCTCATAATCTGGGTGTGTCAAAGTTCCCTAAGGACCTCAAGGGCTCCTAGGTAATGCTCACACCTAGATCTCATAGTCATAGTAGAGTAAGTGCAGTGTGGAAGTGCCAGCCTCAGTGTGTCAGAGTTAAGAGGGAGCTCAAGGATCCCAAAGCAGTGCTCACACTAAGGGGGCAGAACTTAAGGGTCTAAGAATAAAGTGAAGTGCAGGATATGATTTGAAAAGAATTAAGTAGGAAAACAGCCTTTTGAAAATAACTTGTTTGAAATAAGCTTTGAAGAATAATAGCAGAATTCGTTTAGTGAACAACAGTTTGAAAGGGAAGAGGGTAAGACAATCCGAATTTTAGGGTCAGAACACTACACGCATAACAAGAAACAAGAACGAAACAAGTTTAACACTCACAAGCACGAACTGGGGGGTAGGGGACACATTAGGCACATATAAAAACACATAATGACATAATCACACATAGGTTTAAGAGTTCATAGGATTAAGGAATTAGTCATACAGCTAATAGCACAGACAGAAGGCATAGATTTCAGAACAGGCAAGTGAGAACATAGTTATACTAGACAGGATAGAATCAAAATTACTTAGGGGTCTTAGGAAACTTAGCAAGCATATTGGAGAAAAACCTCATCAGAACAAATGAGGCAAGCAATCAAGCATGGAACAGAATGAGGTTGAAACATACTAGAGAAAGAAACGGGCAGATCCTTAGTCATGCTAGTTATAATTAAGTTAGACAGGATAGAGTTAAACAGGGTAGTACAGGCATGCTAGATGAAACAATAAGTACATCAATTACACATTACACATCCAAATAGTAGACAGGAACAAGACAGGAAATCATTGAATTGAAGCAATAGCAGAGCACATAGGGTTTTGAGACTTGAAATTAAATCAGGACATACCAGTTAAGGAGAGAAAAAACATAGAATATAGGGTTGTTGTGGTGTAATAACTATCCTTGGCTTCCAGCCGGCTAGTTAAATGAGAGTATCAAGTAACAAGAAGGAGGAGAGAGCTTTTAAGTATGAGAGATAGTTTTTGAACCCAAGTCTTCGTGTCTGTGTTAGTGAAAGACTAGAGTATTTATAGTTGAAAACATGTAGTAAAATAAGGTAAGAATCATAGTAGCATGGTAATTAAGGAACTCAGAATCAATCAGTCAGCTATCAAGGCAAGTACTCCCTTAAGCTAAGGGAATTTAATTCAAACGGTAAGAACCAATATCACATAAGGCAAGAGAAAATCAGTACATGACTAGTAAGGAAAGAATCAAGGCTTAGTAAGCATGGAGTAGTCAATTAGGACTAAGTTGAGAAAACTCCAATTAAGGAATAATTCAGTAAAAAATAAAGTACTACAGCAAATAAGGTAATGGAATCAGTTAATTTAAACAGACGAGTAAAATTCTAGTGTTTTAAGAGAAAATCTTTCAATCAAATAACCAAATAGGGAAGGACAAACAATCGTAGCAAACAGGCAAGGTCAGCAATATTGACAGAAATATGTAAGAGATGAACAAATCCAGATGAATACAATCACACAGAGGTGATATAAGTAGGCTAAAGACTCAGTAAAAATCCATTTGAAGCATGGTAACCACAGAAACTTAACAAGAGTCGAGTAGTCACGCTAACACATAGAACCAAAACAAAGAAGATCTAAAACTTAGGGCTTTTAACAGAGGTGAGTCGAAAAAGAAGTAAGAACATAGAATCAGTCAAAATATGCAAGGAAAAGTTTTAAACATAAAGAAAATCAGTTTAAACAAGTGTGGAAGAACTCTGAGAAACCCTAACTTTAAAGAAAGTGAAAACGGCTTAAAGTTGTTGATTTTTCAAAAGAAGTTTGAGAATAGTGTAAAACATAGAAAGAAACAGACTTAAATCATTAAAGAAATAGCACAGATCTAAGAGATTAAAAAAAAAGCTAGGGTTTCAGAGGAAACCCAAATAGAAACGGAAGAACCTGCTATAAACTTCAAAGATCGTAGCAAATATGGTGTGATTTTGCCCAAAATCACACTGGAGAAGTCATGAACAACCAAAACAGCTACCCGAGACATGAGTTGGCATGGCCCAGGGCCCTTGAAGGCCTCAGAGATGATGAGAAAGGCGAGGGGGAAACCATTGGAGGCTCGGGGTTGAAAGGTGGTCGCCGGAGATGGTCGGAGAGGGAGCCGGTGGTTGAAGAAGGCAAGGGATAGGTTTAGAGAATAGAGGATATGAGAGAGTTTGAGGGCGGATTTTATAGGGTCTGGGACGGGTTAACTGGGTAGGAAATTGGTCTAGGAGTGGGTTCAATTTGGGCTATAATTGAAAGCCAAATTTGGTTATGATTTAAATAGCCAATTTCCCTATTTTAATTTTAATAAAATAATAAATAGTTTTCTGAAAATAAGTTTTCTATACCAAAATGATTACAAATGTATAATTATCATTTTAAAAATATAGGGGTCAATTTTACACGTATAGGATATAATTATACCTTAAAATGGGCTAACATTGCAATTTAGCTTGAAAAATACCAAATGTAATTATAAAAATTATGTTAATTACATTTTGGTATAAGTATAGAAATTAAATGAATAAATCATCATAAAAATAATTTTGGAAATAATTATTGTGGATTTTATGAATAAAAAGGGAGGAAATAAATCAATTTAAACCCTTAAAATTATGGGAAAAATTATAAAAACCTTGTGCATGCTTATATATGCATATATATGCCATTTTGAAGGTATTTATGCATATTTAAAATATATAGGAAAACATTGGGTATCAACAGCTGCCCCTCTTTACCCGTAAAGGATGAAAGAGTTGTCGGGTAAAGAAATGACTGCCAATTTTGACCGAGCGAGGCGGTTTGAAAAGATTTAGGCCGCACCCTAGTTTCTGAGTTGCCTACATATCCCTGGTTTTACAGGAATCAGGTCGTATGTAGTTCATGAGTCATCGCCGAAGTATACTGATGAAGTATTACAAGAACAGATGCAAAGTATAGGGTTAGGTGAACAAATGGCTTACGGGGTAGTTTGGGAGAACTGGAGCAGGACCGCTCCTATCAGGAGGTCTATTGTTTGCCGGCTTTCCTGCAAATAAACAATACGAGCATGTATCATGCGTAATTAAAACATGATGCAAATTTTCGCTGGACCATGAATGTTGTCTTTGGATGGTTAAGGATGACGTCCTTAGACCATGATGTCCTTGGCCGTGAATTGCTTGATGAAATGATGTTCTCGGGCCATGAGTATGGTGCCTCCAAACCATGAAGCCTTTGAATAATGATATGCAAAATGATAAAAAGAGATCCTCAGGCCATGACATGGTGTTCCCGGGCTATGAAGATGGTGCCTCCGAACGATGACGCCTTTAGATAGGTTGGAAATATTTCAGCCCATGAAGATGCAATAGTATGATGCTAACAAGACATATCTTAGTCTGGCGAGTTAAAGGGCAGAGCTTAGCCCGAAAGGAAAGCGAAGTAAATAGTGCTTGAGATATTGGTTGTTTTTGAAAATTAAATTGGAGGCAGCGTTTAGCCTTGGAAGGCAGAATAGTAGCCTTATGCAAATGCAGATGGAGGTAGAGCTTAACCTCGGAAGGCAGAAAGGTAGCCTTATGCAAGTTGGAAGGCAGAATAGTAGCCTTATGCAATGCAGATGGAGACAACGTTTAGTCTCGGAAGGCAGAAAGGTATTCTTATGCAAGTTGGAAGGCAGAAAAGTAGCCTTATGCAGGAAATAAAATGACAGTAGGAATTCTTAGCTGATAGCAGATTGTAGCATTGTGAGTGTTGTGACTACGGAGCATTATTTGTATTGATAATGGACGCCGACAAGTGTGATGGTTTCGAGAATTATGATTTTGAACATGTTCGTTCTTTGTGTGGACATCGAACTTTGGCATTTGCAATTGTGATGAAATTTGAGACTTCTCTGCATGTTTGTTCTTTGTGCCTGCATCCAAAGAAAAATCGTGAGTTTTGTAAAGGGGGAAGGTTAGTTTGTATCGCCGCTGGCTTTGCTTGACTCGTTCGGCTTGATGGTACTGTATGTATCATTGGGGTAGCGTTTGCTAAACAAGCTGTTTCAAGAATAAGTGCATGATTTTGTAAAAGTATAACATAAACATATAATCTAAAATAGTTTTAGATGAACCGATGATTGTGACATTGCAACCTCTCCTGCTACAGAATTTTGAGGGTCCTCCTCAAAATTCTACCCCAGTTTGTTGGGTGAATGCTTCTGACTGTTGCTCGTGCGACGATCGGCTGAACTTGCTTCAAAATTTTGAGGGTCCTACTCAAAATTCTGCCCCAGTTTCCAATTGTGGGGGGAAAATGAAATTTTTATTGAATTGTGACCAAACCCATAGGGCTGCCTACGTATCCCCTCTTAAACGGGAATCAGGTCAGGCGTAGTTCAATTTACAACATTGATAAAAGCATAAAGGTTACATATAATAGCGCTTGACTGCATCTGAATTGATTGGCTTTGGCCAGACTTCTCCATCCACTTTTTCAAGTATAAGTGCTCCTCTTGTCAGCACTCGGTGAACCATGTATGGACCTTGCCAGTTGCGGGAGAACTTCCCTTTGGCTTCATCTTGATGTGGAAAGATCTTCTTTCGTACCAGCTGCCCTGGTGTGAACTATCTCGGCTTGACTTTCTTATTGAAGGCTCTAGTCATTCCATTCTGATAAAGTTGACCATGACAAACTGCATTCATTTTTTTCCGTCTATGAGGGCTAGTTGCTCATAACGGCTCTTTACCCATTATGTGTCGCTGAGCTCAGATTCTTGTATAATTCTTAAGGATGGAATTTTAACTTTAGCGAGAATGACGGATCCTATACCATAAACCAGCATATAAGGCATTGCCCCGGTTGATGTGCAGATTGTGGTGCGATATCCCAATAGAGCAAATGATAACCTTTCATGCCACTGTTTGTGCTTTTCTATCATCTTCCTTAAGATCTTCTTGATATTCTTATTGGCAGCTTCTACTGCTCCATTCATCTGCGGTCTATAGGCTATAGAGTTTTTGTGCCTGATTCTAAAAGTTTCACACATGGCTTTCATCAAGTCGTTGTTGAGATTGGAACCATTGTCCGTGATGATGGACTGTGGAATCCCAAGCCGACAAACAATTCGGTCGCGGACAAAGTCGACCACGAATTTCTTAGTAACTGCTTTGTAGGAGGCTGCTTCGACCCATTTAGTGAAGTAATCAATGGCTACCAGAATGAACCTGTGCCCGTTGGAGGCGGCAGGCTCGATTGATCCAATAACATCCATGTCCCAGGCGACAAACGGCCCGGGTGAGCTTGTCACATGGAGCTCGTGTGGGGGTACCTTTATCATATCTGCGTGTATCTGACAGCGGTTGCATTTACAGACATAATGCATGCAGTCCGTTTCCATGCTCATCCAAAAGTAACCAGCTCAGAGTATCTTCTTTGCCAGAACAAAACCGTTCATATGTGGACCGCAGGTCCCATCATGAATTTCCTCTAGTAGTTTTGATGCTTCTTTTGCGTCGACACACCTTAATAATCCCAAATCGGGAGTCCTCCTATACATGATTCATCCGCTGTGAAAGAAATTGTTGTATAGTCTTCGAAGTGTGCATTTCTGAATGGGATTTGCAACCTCTGGGTAATCTCCTTTTGCCCAATATTTCTTGATGTCATGGAACCAAGGATTTCCGTCCACTTCCTCTTCAACATGGTCACAATAAGACGACTGATTATGGATCTTTACTGGAATAGGATCAATGAAGTTCTTTTCCAGGTGCTAGATCATTGAGGACAAAGTAGCCAATGAATCGCCGAACTCATTTTGAATTCTTGGAACATGCCGAAATTCTGTCTTCGTGAACCTCTTCCTTAATTCCTGCACGTGGTGCAGATATGGCAGTATCTTGTAATTCTTGGTTTCCCACTCTTCTTGTACCTGATGTACCAGAAAATCTGAGTTACCAATTACTAAAAGCTCCTGAACGTTCATGTCAATGGCCATGTTGAGCCCTAAGATAAAGCTTCATACTCTGCCATATTGTTGGTGCAGGGGAACCTGAGCTTGGCAGATACCGGGTAATGCTGGCCGGTTTCTGATATTAAGACTGCTCCAATACCAACTCCTTTGAAGTTTGTTGCTCCGTCGAAGAACATCCTCCAACCGTCATAGGATTCTGCAATGTCTTTTCCTATTAATGATACCTCCTCATCGAGGAAATACGTTTTTAGGGGTTCGTATTCTCCGTCCACAGGGTTCTCATTGAGGTTGTGTGCCAGTGCCTGTCCCTTGACCACTTTTTGAGTCACATAGATAATGTGGAACTCACTCAGCAGGATTTGCCACTTGGCTAGCTTGCCCGTGGGCATGGGATTATGAAAGATGTACTTTAATGGATCCATCCTTGATATGTGATATGTTGTGTAGGCAAAGAAATAGTGCCTGAGCTTTTGAGCGACCTAAGTCAAAGCACAACAGGTGCGTTCCAGAAGAGAATACTGAGCCTCATACGGAGTGAACTTCTTACTGAGATAGTAAATTGCCTGCTCTTTTCTCCCCATTTCATCATGCTACCCCAGAACGTAGCCGAAGGCTCCATCTAACACTGCAAGGTAGAGTAGCAAAGGTCTACCTTGCTCAGGCGGTACTAGGACTGGTGGTGTCGACAGGTACTCCTTGATTCTGTTGAAAGCCTTTTGGCAGTCATCGGTCTATTTGGTCGCAACGTCCTTCTTCAACATTTTGAAGATAGGCTCACAGATAACTGTAGATTATGCTATGAACTGGCTGATGTAGTTAAGCCGTCCCAAGAAACTGATCACATCTTTCTTGTTCCTTGGCGGTGGTAATTCTTGAATGGCATTAACCTTTGACGGATCCAATTATATCCCTCGGCAGCTGACAATAAACCCAAGAAGATTTCTAGTAGGAACCCCGAATGCACACTTCGCGGGATTCAGCTTCAGATTGTTTCCGCAATCTATTAAAGAACTTCCTCAGATCTTCTATGTGGTCAGTAGCTTTCTTAGACTTGATAATAACATCATCCACGTATACCTCGATCTTCTTGTGAATCATGTCGTGGAAGATGGTGGTCATAGCCCTCATATAGGTGGCCCCTGCATTCTTCAGACCGAATGGCATCATCTTGTAATAGTACACCCCCACGGCATAATGAAAGCCGTTTTCTCAGCATCTTCCTCATCCATAAAGATTTGATGATAACCAGCGAAGCAATCCATGAATGATTGTAGCTCATGCTTGGCGCAATTGTCAATCAGTATGTGTATATTTGGCTAAGGGAAGTCGTCTTTCGGACTGGCCCAGTTGAGATCCTGGTAGTCGACACATACTCTGACCTTCCCATCTTTCTTCGGTATTGGCACAATGTTGGCTAACCACGTCGGGTACTCAACTACCCTAAGAACCTTGGAGTTGATTTGCTTGGTGACTTCTTCCTTGATTTTCAAGCTCATATCAGGCTTGAACTTTCTGAGCTTTTGCTTTACCGGCGGACACATTGGATTTGTTGGCAGTTTGTGAGACACGATAGACGTACTTAGACCATTCATGTCATCTACAACCATGCAAATATATCCTCATATTCTCTTAAGAACTCTATGTATTCTTTCTTTCCTAACGGTGACAAATGAATGCTGATGCGGGTCTCCTTGACGCTTTCTAAATCTCCCAGGTTGATAACTTCAGTCTCGTCCAGGTTGGACTTAGGTCCGTTCTCAAAGTTTTCAAACTTCCTTGACAATCTCGTCGGGTATATCATCTTCCTCTGAATCAACGTCCGTTTGTTGCGTTGCCTCGTTGCATGTCACAGTCATCAGTTCATCAAGACAAGTAATAGTAATGCTGTATAGATAAAGTAATGAGAGAAAACAATAGCAATAAATATGTGATTCATAAGAAAAAATTGAAAATGCTTTTGATAAATTGAATAATTGTTTTGAACTTTTGAAGATCTTGTTGCAGGAATTAAAATGCGAAAAAGAAAATCATTTTGTGAGAAAAATAATGGATAGTGCTTGTTTTAGCCTTGCTACCCCGAGGCTCGTCGGGCTTTAGTTTCCTGACAGTCCAATTCTTGAGGTATGCCCCTATGCTCACAGCCTGTATGGAAGGGCCTTCTTCCCCCTCCTCCTCGAGAATAACGCAGTAGTCCATGTCATTGTCCTCCAGAAACAAGTTCCTTATTGCTGCAAGTGCTTCTTCTTCGTCTGATCCGTAGATATTGTTGTCCTATTGGAAGGTCTGCTCTAGATGCGGTATTGGCTGCTCCAAAGGGTAGTAAGGACCGCGCCAAGGTAGCGAGCAGTCGTTATACTCTTGCCAAGTATAGTCGTACCCCAGACCAAAAGTTGTGCCATGTCTTTTGATCTTGATAGGTTTGGAGGTTCTTGCCGATCCCTTTGCCAGGATCGTACCCACTCCACTTTAGTATACTCTCGATTTTGCTATCCCACCATTTGTCCTTGTCGATAGCATTGACCCGTTCAATATGGTAGTAAGTTTCCCCACCTAACTTTCATCTTCCTTCGATCACCGGAATAGTCTGGCGACTATATATAGGGTTGCTAATGTCACCGTGAATGATCACTTCCTGGTGATTCCATTCGACCTTTACTGCCTGATGCAACGTTGATGCTACGGCCCCAGCAGCATGGATCCCTGGCCGTCCTCCAGCAAAGGTGTCATTTCAATGTCCCCAAAGTGGAACACGACCTTTTCACAATCCCAAAACAAAGTAGTAGCCTTTATTATCATGTTGTTAGGATGGATTTCTAGAAGAGATGGTAGATTGCCCAAATATTTTTTGACGAGAGTTTTGTCACTGGAGTGTAGATCTTCCCACCAACTCAGTAGTCTTGGGTGGATATTGGACACCATGCCGATCCTGGGGACTTCGTGCCTCATATTTCTGCAAGGCAAACAAGTTTAGACCCTTACCCCTACCAGACTGGATTATTTAATATCAACAATTAGCACGAAGCTTTTAGTTCTCCAAATAAATGCACAGAACGTGATGATGTCCATTTGGGTTTAGGGAAACCCAGTGGACTTTGGACAAGGCTTTATTAAAAGCTATCGTGCAGACAACACTTTAGCTCGGCTAGGTTTGACCATGATGCATGTAACAATATAACGGAGTAAGGTTTCTATGGGATTTTAGAAGGGTACCCTTGAGCGGACAACTCAAGAGGGAAAGGCATGGAACCGTCGACTGCACCGCTGATCGACTAGTTTTACCACAAATAAGCCTTTCCGAATTTATGGGGTAATAATATAGGAAGAGCGCAACCACTCTCAAGCGTTGACTATAGTATTTGTTTGGCACGAGTGGAGTATGAATGTTGAGCATGATTATGCAATAATAAGCATTAAAAGCAGATTGTCATGTATTGCACGTTAAGAAAGCGGTAAATACAACGGATATACTTTAAAGCGGTTACAGAGGAAAACAAAGGAACATGTCAGTATTGTGGAAGGAATAAATACTTGAAAGAGATAAACAATTAATTGCACATAAAAGGGGAGAAAGGAAAGGGTGCAAATATAAAAAAAAGCGTAAATTCACAAAGCGGTTTGTAATGGTAAAAGCTTATGATCCCCAACAGAGTCGCCATGCTGTCGGGCCCCCTTTTTCCTCGCGAAGATCGGGTTTATGCCATTTGGTTGAGACAACTCGTCCATTTGGGAAAGGGGGTTTTCAATTTGAAGAGTCACCACCTAACGATTTTTGAGGTGCGTTAGGGAACCTAAGGGGTTCATCTATAACTACGTTGTTAACCAGAGATAGGGTAAGGGATTGAAATTATCCTAAGGAGAAGGTGTTAGGAATCCCTCAGGATCCACCAGTGTGATTCCCGACCGAACAACGTTTGTTAATTTGTACAACTTTAGCAGACAAACAAGTAGGGCTCAAATAAGAGGGGATTTAAGTCTAAGTACACAGATGTTTGGAAATAATTAATGAAAAAGGGTTTGATTTTGGAAAGAGTTACAATCTAAGCATGTGAAGGTAAAGGGTATCCTAGGTTTATAATAATATGGATCACATCAATGCAATACCATGTATGACACTCCTCAAAGAGGGGCTACACGTGGTATTAATGCACCGGTCATCATATCCATATTCTACCCGTTCCCACCCCATGAAGGTAATTAAAGTGCGTATTGGTCACGAACTCTATTGCATGCTGTTACCCGACCCCCTCCTATTAGTCCTGGAGGAAATTAGGACTACTATCCTAAAAGGGAGGTTTCTAGGTATACCTTCAGGTTTTAAAGGTAAATATGCTAAGGCGACATATAATAAACAAGTAGGACTTGCAAGTAAGGGAGAGTATGTAATGTAGATAGAGGATCAAGTATTCCTCCACATGTATTGCACATAAACAACATGCCTCATACACAAATTAAGGTCCAGATATAATTCTTAAGCATGGTGTCTAAATGACAATAGCAGGATCAGACTTGTCACATAACTCTGAGAGGAAGTCCTAGTGATGGCTTGGCTACTGATTTTAACATGCTGGTGATTAAACAGTATCCAAGACAGAAATGCATTCCAGTTTTAAATAGCTTTAATTACCTAAGGCTTGCCTAGGCGTGGCATAATATTCAATTGTTTTTTTTAAAACATATGCAGGAGTTGTTTTTACCTAAATCATGTTGTTCTAGGTTTTGCAAGAAATTCAGAATTATTTGTCAGTTTACAACATGAGGGGAAAACTGTTTTATACCCTTTTCGTACATCAGTAGTCTCATTAGGGGTGATTGAGAAAGCATGCATGATTTTAGATGTGGATTCCTAAAGCAGTATTTCTAAATGTTCAGCATGGTTTCAGAATATGCAAGATTCCTAAGACATGGTTTCTAAATGCACATAAAAGATTACTGAGTTGTTAAGTAGGATTTATATAGCGACAATGTTCATTAGGTTTCCTAGGAGCATGATTTATATATGATAAATGCATATGCATGTCAATTGAGATGCTGAAACTGTAACCCTAAGAGCATGGTATCTAGTGCAAATAGCAAATTTATAAAGGCAGGGTTTTCATGTGAGTAGCAGCCTTTGTTGATGCTGCTTATTAATCCTAAGAGCAATATTTCTAAGTGATCACCATAAGCACAGACAACAGTAGATATGGAACCCTAGGAACATGGTATCTAATATGACATGGATGCACATATAAATGCCCTAAGGCATGGTATCTACCCATTGACAATGTACAACTACCCTTCCCATTTCACTAGCCATCCCCATTATTCTTTTACAATAAGTTATTACAGACCATTGATCATGAATTACATAATTGAAATAGATAAAAATAAGATGCTATTCTATAGGGAGTCTGCAGATAGGCCCAAGTCCTCCAGAACCTCATTGCCATATGGTATTTCACCGCTTTTCTCATAATCTGGCAGTGTCAAAGTTCCCTAAGGACCTCAAGGGCTCCCTGGCAATGCTCACACCTAGATCTCATAGTCATAGTAGAGTAAGTGCACTGTGGAAGTGCCAACCTCAGTGTATCACAGTTCAGAGGGAGCTCAAGGGTCCCAAAGCAGTGCTCACACTAAGGGGGCAGAACTTAAGGGTCTAAAAATAAAGTGAAGTGCAGGATGTGATTTGAAAAGAGTTAAGTAGGAAAACAGCCTTTTGAAAATAACTTGTTTGAAATAAGCTTTGAAGAATAATAGCAGAATTCGTTTAGTGAACAACAGTTTGAAAGGGAAGAGGGTAAGACAATCAAAATCTTAGGGTCCGAACAATACACGCAGAACAAATGAGGCAAGCAATCAAGCATGGAACAGAATTAGGTTGAAACATACTAGAGAAAGTAACGGACAGATCCTTAGTCATGCTAGTTATAAGCTAGAGTTAAACAGGGTAGTACACGCATGCTAGATTAAACGGTAAGTACATCAATTACACATTACACAGCCAAATAGTAGACAGGAATAAGACAGGAAATCATATAAAATCAGTACATGACTAGTAAGGAAAGAATCAAGGCTTAGTAAGCATGGAGTAGTCAATTAGGACTTAGTTGAGAAAACTCCAATTAAGGAATAATTCAGTAAAAAATAAAGTACTACAACAAATAAGGTAATGGAATCAGTTAATTTAAACAGACGAGTAGAATTCTAGGGTTTTAAGAGAAAACCTTTCAATCAAATCATCAAATAGGGAAGGACAAACAGTCGTAGCAAACAGGCAAGGTCAGCAATATTGACAGAAAGAGGCAAGAGATGAACAAATCCAGATGAATACAATCACACAGAGGCGATACAAGTAGGCTAAAGACTCAGTAAAAACCCATTCGAAGCATGGTAACCACAGAAACTTAACAAGAGTCGAGTAGTCACGCTAACACACAAACCTAAAAAAAAGAAGATCTAAAACTTAGGGATTTTAACAGAGGCGAGTCGAAAAAGCAGTAAGAACATAGAATCGGTCAAGATAGGCAAGGAAAAGGTTTAAACATAAAGAAAATCAGTTTAAACAAGTGTGGAAGAACTCTGAGAAACCCTAACTTTAAAGAAAGTGAAAACGACTTAAAGTTGATGATTTTTCATAAGAAGTTTGAGAATAGTGTAAAACATAGAAAGAAACAGACTTAAATCGTTATAAAATAGCACAGATCTAAGAGATTCAAACAAAATCTAGGGTTTCAGAGGAAACCCAAATAGAAACGGAAGAACCTGCTATAAACTTCAAAGATCGTAGCAAATATGGTGTGATTTTGCGCAAAATCACATCGGAGAAGTCATTAACAACCAAAACAGCAACCCTAGACACGAGTTGGCATGTCCCAGGGCCCTTGAAGGCCTCATATATGATGATCAAGGCGAGGGGGAAACCATTAGAGGCTTGGGGTTGAAAGGTGGTCGCCGGAGATGGCCGGAGAGGGAGGCGGTGGTTGAAGAAGGCTAGGGTTAGGTTGAGAGAAGAGAGGATATGAGAGAGTTTGAGAGCTGCGGAATCTCAGAAATGAGATAGGGTTAGTGGTCTTTAGGATTAAAAAAGGAAAGGGCTCGTTTGGACCGTTGATCTGGGACATCAACGGTCAGGATTAGACCGGGTAGATGGGTTCCGTGTTTGGGTAGGAGTTTATAGGGTCTGGGTCGGGTTAATTAGGTAGGAAATTGGTATAGGAATGGGTTCAATTTGGGCTATAATTGAAAGCCAATGGCTATGATTTAAATAGCCAATTTCCTTATTTTAATTTTAATAAAATAATAAATAGTTTTTTGAAAATAAATTTTCTATACCAAAATAATTAAAAATGTATAATTTTAATTTTAAAAATATAGGGGCCAATTTTACACGTATAAGATATAATTATAACTTAAAATGGGCTAACATTGCAATTATATGCAATTTAGCTTGAAAAATACCAAATGTAATTATAAAAATGCATAAAAATTATATTAATTACATTTTGGTATAATTATAGAAATTAAATGAATAAATCATCATAACAATAATTTTTGAAATAATTATTGTGGATTTTATGAATAAAAAGGGAGGAAATAAATCAACTTAAACCCTTAAAATTATGGGAAAAATTATAAAAACCTTGTGCATGCTTATATATGCATATATATGCCATTTTGAAGGTATTTATGCATATTTAAAATATATAGGAAAAAATTGGGTATCAACATCACTCAGTTCACATCTCAATTTTGTAGAGTCGTGCAGAGAGAGTTGGGTACTCAGGTTGAGTTGAGCACATCGTTTCATCCTCAGACTGACGGGCAGTCAGAGCACACTATTCAGATTTTGGAGGACATGTTGTGTGCCCTTGTCATTGATTTTGGGGGTTCATGGGACCAGTTTACCACTCGCGGAGTTTGCGTATAATAACAGTTATCAGTCGAGTATCCAGATGGCTCCGTATGAGGCTTTATATGGTAGGAGGTGTAGATCTCCGGTTGGTTGGTTTGAGCCGGGCAAGGCTAGGCTATTGGGTAAAGACTTGATCCAGGATGCGTTGGATAAGGTGAAGTTGATTCAAGAGCGGCTACGCACGGCGCAGTTTAGGCAGAAGAGTTATGCAGACCGGAAGGTTCGGGATGTGTCTTTCATGGAGGGAGAGAAGGTACTGCTGAAGGTGTCACCCATGAAGGGTGTTATGAGGTTCGGAAAGAGGGGCAAGCTGAGCCCCCGGTTCATTGGGCCTTTTGAGGTGCTTCAAAGGATTGGAGAGGTGGATTATAGACTTACTTTGCCACCCAGATTATCGAGTGTTCATCCGGTGTTCCAGGTTTCGATGCTCCCAAAGTATATTGGTGACCCATCTCATGTTTTAGACTTCATCACAGTCCAGCTTGAGGGTGATATGTCCTATGAGGTAGAGTCGGTGGATATTTTGGGTCGTCAGGTCAGGAGGTTGAGATCTAAGGATATAGCTTCAGTGAAGGTTCAGTGGAGAGGGCATCCTGTGAAGGAGGCAACTTGGGAGATGTCACGCCCATATTTTTCCCCAAGCACTCCTTTCGGGACCCGGTTTGAAGGGGTTTAATGACATTGGTTGGGGCAACTCATTCCTTTTGGGAAAAGGGTTTATTTATTTGAAGAGTCACAACCTAACGATTTTAAGATGCGTTAGGGCACCTATTGGGGTTCATTTACAACTAAGTTGATAAGCAGAGACAGGGTAAGGGCTTGAAATTATCCTAAGGGGAAGGTGTTAGGCACCCCTCAGGATCCACAAGTGTGGTTCCCGGCCAAATAACTTTTGTGAATTTGTACGATTAGCAAGTAAACAATTAAGGCCAAAATAATAGGGGATTTGGAAATATTCATAGCCTAGGCACATATAAGTTACAAGTTTGAAATTGTTTAATAACTAATGGATCTTTGAAAAGGATTATAGTCTAAGCCTGTCTATGGGAGTAAGGGGGTATCCTAGGTTTTGTTTATAATATGGATCACATCAATGCAATACCCAATATGACACTCCTCAAAGAAGGGCTACACGTGGTATTAGCGCACGGGTCATCATATCCATATCTACCATTTCCTACCCCGTAAGGGTAATTAAATCGAGTGTTGGTCTCGACCTCTATTGCATGTTGTTACATTTCTCTTCCTATTAGTCCTGGAGGAGTTTAGGACTTCTATCCTATAAGGGGGAGGGGGGGGGGGGGTTTCTAGGCATACCCTTAAGTTTTAAAGATAAAATACTAAAGCGACATATAAGAAAACAGATAAGACTCATGGAAAAAAAATTGAAGGCTCGGGGATACCTCCACAAATAATACACATATACAACGTGACTCATACATAGTTAAGGTCCAGATTCAAATTCAGATCCTAAGCATGGTATCTAAGCGATAACAACAGATACATATTTTATTTCATAACTCAGAGAGGAAGTCCTATCCAGTTTTGCCTACTGGTTTTAAGCATGTTGGTATTAATCACAAGAAGACAGTCCTAGTTTTTACTTTTTTAAGGTTGATTACCTAAGGCTTGCCTAGGCGTGGAGGATATGCAATAGTTGTTCAGAGTTGTTGACAGTTTTAGGTTGTTCTACCTAAGAGAATGTAGTTATGAGTATGGCATAATATACATAGATTAACTACCAGTTGTTATGGAGAAGTGAACTGTTTCATACTTCAGTAATTAGGCTAAGTGTAATTGGGCAAATATGATCCTAGAACATGATATCTAATGCAGAATAACTTAAAACAGGATTTCTAAATGCACATCGAATTATGCACAGCTTTAGAATAGGCAGAAGTGACAATTTATTTTAATGTTGTTTACCTAAAAACAAGATTTCTAAGTGCGTAGCATAGTTGTAGCATGATGATTGCACATTATCCTAAGACAGGATTTCTAAATGAATTTCAGAATAAGCAGAATCACATAGTGACAGTTTATGTTGGTGTTATTAGTTGCCTTAGAGACAGGAGTTCTAAGTGATGATGAGATGCTAAAAAAAAGTATATAATTCCTAGGGAGAATGATATCTAATGCATGGCATGCTTTGTGTTATGCCTAAACATGGAGTCTGTTGCACACAGAAGAAAGTAAGCCTAGGTAGCATGGTTTCTACCCTTGATTACGCTACAGCATACATAGTGCCCTCCCATTTTTCACTATCCAACCCCGGAGTTGTTTCACAAATAATTATTACAGACCATTGAATATGAATTACATAACTGAAATAGAAAATAAGAAGCTATCTATAGGGAGCCTGCAGTATAGGCCCAGATCTCCATGTCCTCAATGCAAAGTATTGTTTCACAACCTTTCTCATAATCCGGGTGTGTTAGAGTTCCCTAAGGACCTCAAGGGATCTCAGGCAGTGCTCACACCCAGATTTCATAGCCACAGTAGAGAGTAAGTGCAGTGTCGAAGGGCCAGCCTTAGTGTGTCAAAGTTAGAGGGAGCTCAAGGGTCCCAAAACATTGCTCACACTAAGGGGGCAGAACTTAAGAAGTCTAAGAGTAGAGTGAGAGTGCTTTGCATAGTTTTGAAAGAGGTGTTGAGTAGGAAAACAGTTTTGCACAAGAAAGACTGATTTTAAAAAAAAGAGTTTTGCAAAAAGGACTTTATTCAGTAAAACAACTTGACAAAGAGTAAGACATTCAAAACACATGAACAGTATACCAAGGCAGGTTTAACAAACATAAACAAGGTAGTGAGGGATTGGGGACACATGAAGTACAGAGTAATAAACATATAACATGCAGAAGTACAAAGAGGTATAAGATAGAAGCTCTAAAGGGGGTTCAGGGAATTGGGGTATAGCATAATATAGGATTAGACTAAACACAACAGTATCAAACAGCCCAAGGCAGTAGAGTAGGCCCCTAATCAAACTAATGTACAAACCTAAGACTAGAGCAGGAACATTGAAACAGGTTTTAAGTTCACAAAGCATAGCATGAAGTAGGGACTTTAATTACTGTTGAATAGCAAAATAAGAGGTAGAAGCATATCAGAAACACAATAAATTGAAGCAACAATAGAAACATGTTGGTTTGAGAACTGAATTGAATTAGAACATACCAGTGAAGTGAAGGCAGTAACAAAAAGTAGGAAATATGAGAGCACAATAGTTAGCCTTGGCTTGCAGCCGGCTAACTTAGAGTAATAATAAGTAGCACAGAAGAGAGAACAGAGAGTTTAGTTGTGAGAGAGAGAGAGAGTTATTGAACCAGTGAGTTCGTCTCTCTTAATGAAAGAGTGGTGTATATATATATAGTTTGAAAACAGATGGTAAATAAGGTAAAATCCATAATAATAATAAATAACGGATCACCATCAATAACATATAATCAAAGTAAGTACCCCCCCTTCAATTTAGGAGTCAATTTGAAACGGTAATATGCAGACAACAAATAAGGAAAGATACCCTATGTGACTGCATATAACATATAAGGAAATAATTTAGGCATAATACAAGTAATTAGTCTAGGTTCGGAATATTTCAATTAAGGAAATAACATAAGAATCCATGTGATAGCATAGTCGACCAAAAATAAGGCAATGAAATAATTTAAATGTTGAAAAATCAGTAAGGGAATCCTCACAATAGATCAGTGAGATATTAATTGCAGGAAATTAAGGGTTAAACATGAGTAGTACTGATTCCTGTGAGTACACGAAATAAACACACAATAGGAAAGAAAAATTAGAGATTCCAGTAACAATCACATAGAATCAGGGATTCGGATAGGAATAACATCAATTAATGGAAATTAGCACGAATTATATTGATAATAAGAAATAAGTCAGAAACCCTAGTAGTGAAATCATACAAAATTAGGGGTTCACATGAATTACAGATTAAACAATGATGTAAGCGGAAAAGCAAGAAAATGAGAGACATAGATAAACAGGATAGAGTAAAATATCAGAGAATCATAAAGCTCATGAGACACAAGCACATATGCAAACATATTATCAAAGAAAAAATCAGGAACTTAGGGTTTAAGACTAAAAATTAGGGGTTTCAACACAACAACTCTGATAAGATAGAGAAACTTAAATAAACCATTAAAACACAGTAGAGACCTTAGGATAATACTGAAAAGTCATAGAAAAATTGTTTAAAAGGGGTCATAAAACCCTAGTTTTAAAACGAAGAGCCATTTTAGAGAAAATCAGAGAATAGCTCAGAATATACACAGATCTATCATAGATCTAAAAGAATCGGAAAGTTTTAAGAGTTAAAGTTTCAAAGAGAACCCAGAAAAGATAAGAAAACCTCAAAATATTACCAGTTTTAGCCGAAAAGTCATAAATCTTACTCGAACGGCCGGGGATGGCCGAAAAATGGTATGAAAGGTTGTAGGTGGGAGTTGAACCGCTTAGATCACCTGAGGACCTCAGGGTAGTGTCGAACCAGCGTGGGATGAGGCAGAGGCTAGGAGATGGTGAGAGGCCATGGTTTCCGGCGAGGGAGGTGGCTGGAGAAGATGGATAGAGTCCATCGAAGAGGAGGAAAGTTGGAAGGTTCAAGAGAGAACCAGAGATAGAGAGACGGTTGATAGAGAATGGGAATTGGGGGAATGAATGAGGGGGGGTAGTCATTAGGGGTTAAATTAGGAAGGGGGAGATCTGGACCGTTGATCAAATTTGATCAACAGTCAAGATTGACTCTGAGTTGGGCTAGGTAGATAGGATATTGGGCTTGGGGGTCTAATGGGTTATTTAATTGGGTTAGAGACCAGGTTTAAATTAGGCTAGAATTTAAATAAAGATGGCTATTTTTTAAATACCCATTAAAATTAGATAAATAATTAATAAAAATAGCTAGTAATTACATCAAATGAAATTAAGGCTAAATAGGTGAAATTAAGGTGATTAACTAGTATTTAAAATATAAAATGACTAATTATTGAATTAAAATAGCATAGAATGTATAATTAGGCTATGATATTGTAATTATAGCCAAATAATGCCAATTTGGCTAATTTGTGAAATAATTAAATCCTAATAGGATAAAAATGATATATTAAGCTAAGAAATGTTTTGAAATTATTTGTAATACAATTTATGATTAATTATCGGATATAAAAGTACTGGATAAACTAGAAATTAATTGATAAAAATATGGGAAAATTATGGAAAAATACCCATTGTTATAAAAACTCATTTTGAAGGTATATATGCAAGTTTAAAAATAATTTGAGGAAAAATTGGGTATCAACAAGAGACCGAGTGGGAGATGTGGAGCAGATATCCTCACTTGTTTGAGACTCCAGGTATGCTTCTAGACCCGTTCGAGGACGAACGTTTGTTTATGAGGGGGAGAAAGTAACGACCGGGCCGGTCGTTATGTAGAATTAGCCCCGTCATTTCTGTGTCTGCCTTGTCATGCATTGCTTAGTCTGTTTATGATGTATCGGGGTCGTTTGGTTCAGGTTCAGAGCGGTCGTGGTGAGAATTGAGACACTTAGTCTCTTATATTGGCTTAATAATTGAAAAAGTCAACCGGGAGTTGACTTAATAGTAAACGACCTCTTAATGTAGCTTTTATGGCTCGGATAGCTTCTTTAGGTGATTTGGGACAGTGTGTTCGGAATGTAGTTTTGATGTCCGGTGTAGAATTAGGCTTGAGTTGGCGAAAGTTAGTTTTTGGTGATTTCTTGTCGACAGTGGAAAATAGGCTATCGGGGTCGGAATGGAATTCCGGAGGTTGGAGCAGGTTCGTAGTGTCATTTTGGACGTGTGTGCAAATTTTCAAGTCATTCGGATGTGTTTTGGTTGGTTTCGGCATCGTTGTTGATTTTTGGAAGTTTTAGGAATCTTAGGCTTGAATCATGGGTTGAATTGGAGTTTCGATGTTATCTTTGATGTTCCGAGGATTCGACTAAGTCCGGGTGATCATTTAGGACTTGTTGGTACTTTTGGTCGAGGCCTCGAGGGGCTCGTAGTGTTTTCGGATAGTCATCGGAAGGTTGAAGTTGGGAATTTGCAGCAGAAAAACTGCTGGTGGAATGATTCTGGTGTGGCCGCAACTGCGGAAGGGTGGCCGCAGGTGCGACGCCGCTGGTGTGATGCCGCTTGTGCGGAGAGGTATGCGCAGGTGCGGAGTTTTGTCAGGTTGAAGGAGGTCGCAGGTATGGGACTTGGGTCGCACCTGCGGAGTCGTAGGTGCGAAGAAGAAGTCGAAGGTGCAGAAAATGGTACTTTAAGTTGGATATGCAGGTGTGCACCTGTGACCGCTGGTGCGGGTCCGTAGGTGCGATAAATTGGCCGCAAGTCAAAAATCCCTAGGCAGAACATATAAAAAGGGTCCTTAGCGAATTTTGGTCCATCTTTCACAATTTTCATGCGGGTTTGAAGCTTTTGAAGGGTTTTTGAAGGATGAAATCAAGAGAACTTCATTGAGGTAAGATATGTGAACCTAAAACGCATTTTATGTTATTTTTGGACTGAAATAGGGTGAAATTAAGGGAAAAATCAGTGTGTAAATTGGGGGTTAGGGCATGGATAATTGGAGACTTCGATTGAGTAATTGAAGGGGAAATTGTGGTCCGACTTCGATGTTCTTGGTATGTATAAAATCGTGGGAGGATAAAGATTCCGGTTTTACGACTTTTATTGAATTCCGAGACATGGGCACGGGGGTCGAATTCGGCCAATTACGGGAATTGTGCCTAATTTTGAAAGTGTTCGAATGGGTTTCGTCTCCCTAGCATATTTTGATGTTATCAATCTGATTTTGATACACTCGGAGCATTTGGGAGCCGATTTGAGGGGCAAGATCATCGCGGAGTAGTTTTCGGGTCGGTTTGAGGTATAACGATTGTAGCTCTAGACCTGAGGGTATGAAACCCCGGTATTTTTGCATTGTTTTGATAAATGAGGTGACGCACATGCTAGGTGACGAGCGTGTGGGCGTGCACCGATAGGGATTATGACTTAGTCCGTCCCATAGCGACTATTAAGCCGCGTGTTTGATTTGAAACTTTATGATATCTTGTATTTTAGAGACTTATAATTATTATGGACTGTGTGCCATATTTGGGGCCTTGTGCCGACCTGTTTAGACCCTCAGGGGTATTTTTACACTATTCTCACACTATCTTGATAGAAAATTTGTGAACTCAGTCATGTTTACTATTTGTTGCTATTTTCATTGTTATCATACTGTTTTAAAAAATCTGAGAGGTATTTTGGGCTGAGTCCCGTGAGTTGAGATGAGTTGCCCGAGTTGCTTGTTAGGATGACTGAGTGATGCCGAGAGCCGAGTATGTGAGGATAGTTATAGATCGGGCTGCACGCCGCAATAATATATATGCATTATATGGATCAGGCTGCACGCCGCAACAATATATATATTATGGATCGAGCTGTACGCCGCAACAATATATACTATATGGATTGGGCTGCACGCCGCATCAATATAGCGCTTGGGCTATAGGAGCCCCTCCGGAGTCTGTACACCCCCAGTGAGCGCAGTCGACTATTATGTGGATCGGGCTGCACGCCGCAGCATATATATATATATATATATATATATATATATATATATATATATATATATATATATATTGGATCGGGCTGCACGCCGCAGCAGTTGTGTGGGTATTTGGTACTTGTTGAGTGAGAGTGCTTAGTGTGGGCATTGGATACTGATAGTAGAGTCACGAGTGAATGAGAGACCTTGCTTATGAGTGACACTGTGCCCGAGGGGCTAATACATTGTGAAACTATTGTTTTCTTACTCTTCTTTACACTGAGCCTTTTAATAAAAGTTGAATTACTGTTTTTATGAAATTATGATTTTTTCAAATGCTCGTCACTGCACTCAAGTTTTTAGTTACTTTGGTTACTTACCAAGTTGGCGTACTCACGTTACTCCCTGCACCTTTGTGTGCAGATCCAGGTACCAGATCTGAGCACTAGTTGATTTTCTTCCTCGCGCGGAGTCAGATCAAGGATAGAGGTAGATGCTCGGCGTCCACAACTTGCCTCCTTTCTTTTCTTAGTCATAGATTTATAGTATTTTTACTGGATTGTACTGGAAGAGGCGTGTTATTAGATATTGTGGTTTCCCTATTTAGGTGCTCATGACAGTTGTTTCCGGATGTTGGGCTGTGGTTAGACTCGATTTTGTGGTATTATTGCAGTTATCTATGTTTTTAAACAGAATTCCTAAATGAAATATTTCGACTTATGATTTTGAAAAGGAAAGTTTTATATGTTACTCTCAGTAGTTGGCTAACTTAGTTTCACGATAGGCGCCATCACGACCTTCATTGATTTCGGGTCGTGACAGATCGTTATCCGAATTTGAGGGTAAACCGTTTGGCGCCCACCGTGAGGCTAAGAATAATAGTGATTATTCAATGCTGATTTTGATAAATACACACTATTTTACGCTTGTTCTTATCAATAACCTTTGCTTTCAGGTTAAAACATGTCAAACTCACAAGTCGCACCCACACACGATAACAATGGCCTTGGATTTCACGGGGAAACGATAATGTTATTGCTCCAGGAGTCGAGGTGCCACAGGCTAATCACGGAGGAGCACCAGTTGCCAATGCAGTCGATGTCAGTTCGCACGTCGCTTTAAATGCGGACCTAGGCGCATACCTCAAAGAGAGTGTACACAGAGAAGGCCGATCTGGTGGCCAAGGTACACAGGGAACAGGAGACGGAAGAGTCAGTCTCCAAGTGATATTCGAGATGCTATAGTCTCAGCAGGCCGTTATTGCTCAGCTACAAAATCAACATAGAACTCTGAGTGGGGTCGATCTTGAAACCACTCACCATACCCAGCCAGTGCTAGAGAGGTCGAATGACAGTGGATCAGGGACCGATCCCGCAATAATGAAAATGCTCGAGGAGCTCACCAAAAGAATCGAGTCAGGAGAGAAGAAAATTGAAGCTAATGATAAAAAAGTGGAAACATATAACTCCCGAGTTGATAAGATATCATGAGCACTACCAATCTTGAAAGGGGTGGATTCAGAGAAATTTGTACAAAAGCCATTTCCTCCGAGTGCAGCTCTGAAACCCATTCCAAAGAAGTTTCGAATGCCGGACATACCTAAATACAATGGGACCACTGATACCAACGAGCATGTCAACTCCTACACATGTGCCATCAAGGGTAATGATTTGGAAGATGATGAGATCGAATATATTTTATTAAAGAAGTTCGGGGAAACCCTATCGAAGGGAGAAATGATATGGTACCACAATCTACCGCCAAATTCCATTAACTCATTTTCCATGTTAGCAGACTCTTTCATAATGGCACATGCCGGAGCCATAAAGGTTGCGATAAGGAAATCAGACATTTTCAAAGTAAGACAGAGGGATAATGAAATGCTGAGGGAGTTTGTATCCCGATTTCAGATGGAACGCATAGAGTTGCCACCGGTCACAGATGATTGGACCGTTCAAGCTTTCACTCAGGGATTGAATGAATGGAGTTCGATAGCATTGCGGCAGATGAAGCAAAATTTGATCGAGTATCCGGCTGTAACTTGGGAAGATGAACAAAATCGGTACCAATCGAAGATCAGGGTCAAGGATGACCAATTAGGAGCTTCTTTTTGTTCAGTACATCCAAACAGGTCCGCAACTAAAAATCAGAGGGACATCGACAGGGAGCCAAGGTCGAACAAGGAACGATATCAACCATACACTGCAAATCGCAGGAACAATGGTCCAAGACGATATTCCTCCCGGAATGATCGAAGAAGTGATCGAGAACAGAATTCTCGAGGACTTATGAGAAAAAATGGTTTTGATAAATATGCCAATCCCACATAGGCACCTCAATTGTCGGAATATAATTTTAGTGTCGATGCATCAGACATTGTATCGACAATCGGAAGAATCAAAGATACTATATGGCCTAGGCCCATACAGACCGATCATTCCCAAAGGAACCCCAATTTGATGTGTAAATATCATGGCACGCATGGTCACAGGACCGAGGATTGCAGGCAATTAAGAGAGGGGTAGCATGTCTATTCAATGAGGGCCGCCTTTGAGAGTTCCTAAGTGATAGCATGTCTATTCAATGAGGGCCTCCTTCGAGATTTCCTAAGTGATCGAGCCAAGAATCATTTCAAAGAAAGGGACGCCAATAGGAAAAATAAACAGGAGGAGTCGCAGCACGTCATTCATATGATTGTCACTGGGGTCGACATTCCGTAGGGAACCAAATTTAAATGCACTAAGGTATCATTTACTACTGAAAAATGAATCCAAGATTATGTGCCAGAAGGGGCCGTATCATTCAACGACGAGGAAGCAGAAGGAATTTCTCAGCCCCACAACGATGCTCTCATAATTCTTATCTTATTAAATAAAGTTCAAGTTAAGCGTGTTAGGTAGCTCGGCAAATATCATCTGATCAAGGGTCTTGGAGAAGCTCGGCCTACGGGATCAAATCGTGCACGCAGCTCGGGTCTTGAACGGCTTCAATATGGCCAATGAGACAACTAAAGGAGAGATTATCCTACCGGTGAACGTGGATGGAACCATTCAAGATACCAAGTTCCATGTAATCGAGGGCGAAATGAGAAACAACGCCTTACTCGGGAGGCCTTGGATCCATAACATGAGGGCATTCCATTCGACTCTCCACCAAACGATGAAATTCCTGACGTCGAACAGGGTAAAAATAGTGTACGGGGAACAACATGCTGCAAAAGAAATGTTCGCGATCGATGAGGTAATACCGATCTCGGTGCTATCAACACTGGGAGGATTGAGCATCATAGGTAAACACAAAGCCAAATAGCAATCATCGCCACCAGCCTCGACCGAATCGGAGAAGCAGGAAATGGAAGAAGTGGAGGAAGATTTGTTGACCCCTCAAACTTTTGTTGTTCCCGAAGATGCTGACGCTACAAAATCGAAGGTCGAGGAGCTGAAACAGGTTATATTAATCGAGTACCTACCCAATAGAAAGGTGTACCTAGGAACAGGGTTAACCCTCGAACTCACGAAAAAGCTTATTCAATTTCTTATCGACAACATAGATTGTTTTGCTTGGTCCCACTTAGACATGACAGGGATCCCACCGAGATAACAACACATTGACTAAGCCTGGATCCAAAGTTCAGACTGGTGAAACAAAAGAGAAGGCCCAGTCCGAGGTAAAGCACGCATTCATAAAGGACGAGGTAACTATTCAAAATAGGTTCCATTCGGGAGGTGAAGTATCCCGAATGGTTAGCCAATGTAGTCGTAGTCACTAAAAAAGGGAACAAACTTAGGATGTGTGTAGATTATAAGGATTTAAACAAGGCATGTGCAAAAGATTATTTTCCACTGCCTAACATCGATCGCATGATCGATGCCACGGCTGGCCATGAGATCCTTAGTTTTCTCGATGCCTATTCCAGGTACAATCAAATTCAAATGAACCTGGAAGACCAAGAAAAGACTTCATTTATCACCAAATATGGAACGTACTGTTATAATGTAATGCCCTTCGTGCTAAAAAATGTAGGAGCTACCTACCAATGCCTAGTAAAAAAAATGTTCGAAGAACAAATAGGTAAGTCAATGGAAGTATATATTTATGACATGCTAGTTAAATCCCTGTGCAGAGAGGACCATTTGACACATTTGCATGAAGCATTCAAGATATACAACATGAATATCAACCCTGAGAAATGTGCTTTCGAGGTCAGATCGGGCAAGTTCCTTGGCTTCATGGTGTCGAATCAGGGAATCGAGATCAAACCCGATAAAATCAAGGCTATCAAAGACATCACCGTGCAAAGGCTGATATGGAGGATAGCTGCCTTAGGCCGATTCATCTCGAGATCGTTGGATCGAAGCCATAGGTTCTTCTCTCTACTCAAGAAGAAGAACAATTTCGCCTGGACCTCAGAATGTCAAAAGGCGTTAGAGGAATTGAAGCGATACCTCTCGAGCCCACCAGTGCTTCATACTCCTAAGGTGGATGAAAAACTCTACTTGTACTTGCAGTTTCAGAGATCGCGGTAAGTGGTGTCTTGGTTCGAGAAGAACAAGGTACGCAATTTCCTTTTTATTATGTAAGTCGAACTCTAGGAGAAGCAGAAACTAGATACCCACACTTAGAGAAATTGGCACTTGTACTGATAAGCGCCTCTAGGAAGCTAAAACGGTATTTTCAATGTAACCCCATATGTGTATTAACCACTTACCCTCTTCGTATTGTTTCGCATAAGCCCGAACTGTTAGGAAGATGGGCCAAATGGGCCGTCAAACTCAGTGGGTACGATATCGAATATCAACCCCGAACGTCCATCAAGTCTCAAATTTTAGCAAACTTCGTGGCCGATTTAATGCCAACCCTCATACCCGATGTTTAAAATGAAATCTTGTTAAAATTAGGTACATCATAGGGGGTGTGGACCCTTTTCACATACGGCACTTCGAAGTGAAGGGGTCCCGGCTAGGCATTGTTTTGAAGCTGCCCACAAGAAACACTATTAGAAAGTCCATCAAAATTTCTAAATTGACTAATAGCGAGGCCGAGTATGATGCCATGATTGCAGGTCTTGAACTAACTAAAAGCTTGGGAGCGAAAGTCATTGAAGGCAAATGCGACTCTTTGCTAGTAGTAAACCAAGTTAACAAGACCTTCGAGGTTCGAGAGGATAGAATGCAAAGGTATTTGGACAAGCCGCCGGTGACTTTGCACCGTTTTAAAGAATGGACCTTGCAGCACGTACCTCAAGAGAGGAACAGTAAAGTCGATGCTCTTGCGAATTTGGGGTCATCAGTTGAGGAGGAAGAAATCAGCTCGGGCACTGTCGTTCAACTCTCGAGATCCGTGATCGAAGAAGGTCACGCTGAGATACACTCCACAAGCTTAACCTGGTATTGGAGGAATAAATATATTGAATACTTGAATAACGGAAAGCTCCCATCGGACCCTAAAGAATTAAGAGACCTACGAATAAAAGTTGCTCGATTCATATTGGATGAAGATGGAACATGGTACAGAAAGACGTTCGATGGACCATTAGTTGTATGTTTGGGACCAGGAGACACCAATTATGTCCTAAGAGAAGTCCATGAAGGTACTTGTGGGAACCACTCCGGTGTCGAATCGCTAATTCACAAAATCATCAAAGCAAGATACTATAGGGATAGTATGGAAAAAGACACTAAGGAGTTTGTTCGAAAATGTGATAAATGCAAAAGGTATGAACCAATGATCCACCAACCCGGAGAACAACTTCATTCGGTCCTATCCCCATGGACATTCATGAAATGGGGAATGGATATCGTCGGCCCTCTGTCATCAACTCTAGGTAAAGCTAAATTCATTTTGTTTATGACTGACTACTTCTCTAAATGGGTGGAAGCACATGCCTTCGAGAAAGTCATAGAAAAAGAAGTTATAGACTTCATCTGGGATCACATCATATGCCGATTCAGGATACCTGCCGAAATTGTATGTGATAAAAGAAAATAATTCATCGGCAGCAAGGTAACAAAGTTTCTCGAAGAACATAAAATAAAAAGGATCTTATCGACACCATATAATCTAAGTGGAAACGAAAAAGACGAGTCAACGGAAAAAACTATCATTCAAAATCTAAAGAAAATATTGAACGATGCCAAGGGGAAATGGAGAGAAATTCTACCCGAGGTACATTGGGCATATCGAACAACATCAAATTCCAGCACGGTGGCAACCCCGTTCTCCTTAGTATATGGCTCTGAATCCTTGATTCCAGTAGAAGACGGGGAACCCAACGCCAAATTTTGACATATAATGGAAGAGTCAAATCACGAGGCTATGAATACTAGCCTCAAACTATTGGATGAAAAATGAGAAGCCGCACTCGTTCGAATGGCTACACAAAAACAACGAATCGAGGGATACTATAATAGAAGTACCAACCTTCGCCACTTCAAAATCGTGGACTTATTCCTAAGGAGGGTCACCATCAACACTCAAGATCCTACTAAAGGGAAACTCGGCCCAAATTGGGAAGGACCCTATCAAGTCCTTGATATCATTGGAAAGGGATCTTACAAGCTAGGCACGTTAAACAACAAACAACTACCGAACAGCTAGAACATCTCACTCCTCAAGCGATAATACTGTTAAGGTATGACCTTCTCCACTTATCATTTATGTTTTTCACTAACTTATTTTCAGGTGTTCGAGCAAAAATATTGGAGTTATCATCAAGCAAGGAAACATTAAGACCCTAAAGCACGCTTGCACTCTTTCTCCCTTCATCTGATTTTTATCCCAAATGGGTTTTTCCGGCAAGGTTTTTAATGAGGCAACCATTGTTCGTCCTAACTTAGAGTCTCCAAGGTCTCCTTACATTCAACCCCGAATACTGGGGGGCATCACCCTGGGATGATTTATCTTCAACGAAAAATACTTCGTGTCAAAAGGGTCTCGATAGGGAAGTTTTGTAATGGGCCAAACGGTCGAATGAACCGTGTCCATGTAGATTAGTTGAGCCCCAATGGCAAAACATCTACGCATGAATAAATTATTCAAAGAAACATTTCTCCTTATCAAATATCCTGTGCCTCGAAGAAATTTTTCTATTATACAAGCTCCATACTTATGATTTTTTGGAAAAACGGATCAAGGGCCAAGTACAAATACACCTTGAACGGTAAACCCCCTACTCATGGAGTGTCGTCAAAAATCAACATGTTCGAGTTATCTAAACTCGAGTCCATAAGACCTCAAAGAGGCACCCCTCGATTTATAGGAAAAAGGCCATCATTCTCGGGGACTAACGCTCCAAAGAAGTTCGAAGTGTTGTTGGGAAATAAGCCCAAGAGGCATACCCAAAGGCTACAGCCAAACTAAAGCGATTCGGAGACGTCCGAATCTTGGAATAAAAACAGGCATTCGAATTCTTTGAAAACCAGTTAAAAAAGGCTACCTTCGACAAAATAATCAAAAGGACTTCGATAAAATCACCCCTCAAAAAACCTTAAGAGTTATCGAATTATCCAAACATAAACTTGTGCTAAGGCACAAAAAGCAAAGGGGTTTCGATCAATATTAAACCCTCAAAAACCCAAATGGGTAAGAAATACATGCTAAGGCATAAGAAATTTTTACTAAGTCTTTAAGTCGAATGAGAGCCACCCTTTAGAGGCCATTTTGGCCCGATTCAAAGAGCCTAAGGGACAATATACTTAGAGTTCGTTTTAATTAAATTCAAACCTAAGGGTTCCACTACTTCGAGCTCGAACAGGAACTTACTCGACTACAACTCGAGGATTCATTACTCGATACAAATCTTAAGGGTTCTATTGCTTCAAGTTCGAGTCTTATTCCAACTCGACTATAAAGACAATACTATTATGACTTCGACCAAATCACCCAAAACCAAAGTCTCAAACATATTGTTCAAAGAATAAAAGTGTGCTAAAAGTTTTACAAGGCATAAAACATGTTTGAAGACGAATTTGAGAAGGCATTCATAAGAGAAATTTATTTGTATATATGGACAAAAATATGTACAAGGGACCGACAAGGGTCTTACAAAAGAAAAACGGAAAAATAAATCCTAACTATGCTTGGGGTTGATTTTTTCCTTGGGGGAAGCTTCTCCTTGGGGCCCCTCTCCATTATCAGACCCACCTCGGCTTCCCTCAGCATCATCATCTTCATCATCGGAGGAGGAAAGCAACCTGGCATCGGATTCAAGCACCTTAGCTTGAGTTATCTCCTCTGTGATGACCCAAAAGGTCATCTTATGTAATTTAAGCCTTATCTGTGTTCCGAGGCTCTGAGAGCCTCCGTTCGTCTCACCTCGTTATGCGTGCGCATCCGGGGCGTGTAGCCGGGAAGCTATTATGTGAAAAGTTGATGAAAATGAGTTTTTGATAATTAATGAATGAATATAGTTGACTTTGGTCAACATTTCTGGTCAACGGACCCGGAACCGTGATTCGACGGTCCCGGAGGGTCCGTAGGAAAATATGGGACTTGTGCATATGCTCGGAATCGAATTTTGAGGTCCCAAGCCCGAGAAATGAATTTTTAAAGAAACTTGTTTTCTAAAAATAATAAAGGATTTTGAAAATGAATAATTATGTGAAAACCGTGTTGCCGGGCCGTATAATGGTTCCAAAGCCCGGAACAGGTTTATTATATGTTATGTGACTTATCTGTGAAATTTGGTGTAAAACGGACTTGAAATGAGTGGTTTCGGATAAAAAATGAGACGTTGAGGTTTTAAAGAACTAGAAATGTGGCTTGGAAAGTAGTGTTATGTTCCCGAGGTCCGAATGAGATTCCGAGACCGGGAATAGTTCCGTGGTGTTAATTATAACTTGTCTGCAAAGTTTGAAGTCGTTCCGAGCAGTTTAGGCCGGTTCGGCGTAATGAAGTGAATTCTAGAATTCTAAAGTTCTTAAGTTTGATTAATTGGATTTTGAGGTTTTATTATGTGGTTTTGATGATATTTTTATGATTTAAAAGCTTGAATAAGTCCGTAGGATGTATTGGGAGACGTGTGTGTCTTTGGTTTTGAGACCCGAGGGCTCGGGTGAGTTCCGGGTAGCTAACGGGGTGTAAAACGTTAGAAAATCTAATGTGATGTTGCAGGTTTCTGGTGTCTGGTGTTTTCTTCTCTGCGATCGCATCCCTTGCTCCGCGATCGCAGAGGTCCGTCCGGGTCCCTTCCGCGATCGCATTCCTTCGACCCGCGATCGCATTATGTGTCGTCCTAGTGTTCCGCGATCGCATTATGTGTCGTCCTAGTGTTCCGCGATCGCAAACCTCTACCTGCGGTCGCATAGGGTTAGCCAAGCTATGC
>ML288424.1:0-21404 GCA_005239495.1 Nicotiana undulata
CATCAAAATATCATCAAGAACACGGAATTAATCCTCAAAACTCTTAGAAATTTCTTAAACTTCATAAATTTCTAACTTTCCCATTTTTAATCCGAATCACGTCATTTCAAGTCCGTTTTACACCAAATTTCACAAATAAGTCACATAACATATAATAAACCTGTTCCGGGCTCCGGAACCATAATACGGGCCCGGCAACACGGTTTTCACATAATTATTCATTTTCAAAATCNGGACCCTCCGGGACCGTCGAATCACGGGTCCGGGTCCGTTTACCAGAAATGTTGACCAAAGTCAACTATATTCATTTATTAATTATCAAAACTCATTTTTATCCAATTTTCACATAATAGCTTCCCGGCTACATGCTCGGGTTGTGCACACATATCGAGGTAAGACTAACGGAGGCTCTCGGAGCCGCGGAACACAGATATAGCTTAAATTAAGTAAGACGACCTTTTGAGTCATCACAATTATTTGATAGAAGAGAATGCCTTTAGAATTCGGCATGGATTATGTCTCAAGTTTGATGTTCTTGTATGAAGGAGATAGGTCCAGAATACCTTTGAATTACCATTAAGTCTTTACCATAATATTATCGACCAATATATGAATAATTTTTAGTTTTAAAACAACTCTGTAGTAATGAATGAAGACTGCTGAATAAGGTGTAGAACTTATTGTTTAATTGATGGTTGTTAAGGAACATTGCCTTTAATAGGTTTGGATTATGCATGCCATAAAAATGAATAGACTAACTTAATAAAAAGTGACTTTCTAAGATTGACTTGTTTTCTATGCGATGATGTGCAAGAGAGAAAGATCCTTTTAAAATATTAACATATTGTCTTTATTTCTTATGTGATAATAGAGATATAGTATATAAGAGTTTTAAGTTTGATTCATCGCTTAAAGAAAATACACCAGAACTTTAGGTTCTCTGTCAAAATATGGTGTTTGAGTATTAGATAGCTTGTATAGGAGTTCCCTCTAAACACGTTATAAAGTTTCATATAATACTGTCACTAAGAAGGATTAAACTTAGGCCAATTAGTTTAACCTATAGATCCTAAATGAACCTGGAGGAGTCCATTTTCTATCATTAATTTGATTTTGGGAACATGTTAAGACTTAAGAATTGCAAACCCATTAGCATGTATAAACTAGCTGGAATTAGGCATCTACATTTTTATCAATTGTCTTTGATTTTGTTCAAGTTATAAGTTTTGATATCTCGTTGCCTTCTATTTCATAGTCATTTTAGATCCTTTTTTTTCCCTTCTTATTCTTGCCTTTCTTCTTCTTTCTATTGCATATGCATTTGGAGCAAAAAATGGAGTCTCACTCGATACTCAACACTACCCGAGCATGGAATCATCGCATCCTATACCATCCTCCTTAGAATGCACCCCATACCAAGAATACAAGCGAAACGCTTGGGGGCGCCTATGGCGTCCTTCTTTTATTTCTTTTGCCATTTCATTATATATTACTTTTATTTACTATGTGTTTTGAGGTTTATCCTTTAGAGATTTTGTTAGAGCTTATTACTAACATTGGATTAAATAGCTATGCCTTGTTAAATCACATAGTATCTCCCATCTAATTATTAGTAAAGTACTTATTTTTGTAGAACTTCTACTTTAAATATTTTAAAGTCAAGAGTATGAAAATAATTTGCTAGTCTATTTTTTTATGCAGGACATTAGATTTAGGAGGCATCATTTGTAAATCAGTCTTAAACCAATTTCCAGTCAGATTTCTTAATACAAATTTGAGTCAAATATCATTCAAAAGAAACGCCACTTTTTCTTCATAAAAACTTTTCTTTGAGAACAAGTTCTCACCGCTTCGTAAACGATAGGTTTTCTTTAATGAAATTTTGATAGCTTTCTATTTTTACTTATTAATTAACCTAAGTTTTTCCGGTTAACCATTATTAACGGATATAGGATGCCTTAATAACCTTCCCTATGAGATTAATTAGAATTCTTACCTAGAATTTCTAAAACTAAGTGGACCATATAAAACAGAATTAACTTTAAGCACCACTTAGTTAAAATTGGTGTCCTAATTCACCGTTAACATAATTAGGTGGCGTCTCTCTTTATTTAATTAAACCTTCAGAATTATCAATATGTTATACTCTAGTTTGACCCGTGTTAAAATGAGGTATAACAACATCCTTATATGCGCCAAGTCCATGCGTTCGTCGAGTAGCTCCAAATTGACTAACATTGCTTCATTGTTTGCCACTTCATTTGCCTGAAAATATCTCGAGGTAGGCTCCTCTACTTCCACCGGGATCAAGGCTTCAGCTCCGTACACAAGGGAGAACGGAGTCTCTCCTGTGCTTGATTTGGTCGTTGTTCGGTACGCCTATAGTACTCCAAGCAGTTCCTCGGCCCATTTACCTTTAGATGTTTTCAATCTCTTTTTGAGATTTTGTATAATCGCTTTGTTCGTTGATTCTGCTTGACCATTTTCTTTTGGATGATAGGGCAAAGAGGTGATCCGTTTGATTTTCAAGTCTTCAAGGAATTTAGTGACCTTTGCGCCTATAAACTATGGCTCGTTATCGCAGGCTATCTATTTTGGTATTCCAAATATGCAAATTGTGTTCTCCCACAATAAATCCACTACTTCACATTCATTGATCTTATGATAAAGACCCGCTTCAACCCACTTAGAGAATTAATCAGTTAAAATCAAAAGAAATCTTACCTTACCAGGGGCCAGTGGCAGCGGTCCGACGATGTCCATCCCCCACTTCATGAACGACCATGGAGATAAAGCCGAGTGCAATGGTTCTGTTGGTGGATGTACCAATGGTGCATAACGTTGACACTTATCACATTTTTATACAAAAGCTTTGGCGTCTTGTTCCATTCGGGGCCAATTGTACCTTGCCCTTAACCAGTTTTAATACAAAGGAATTTGCGCCCGAATGATTTCTACAGATGACCCCGAACGCACACTTCTCGGGGTTAAGCTTCATGTTATGCTTCCTTAGGATGTCAAAAGTTTCTTGCAAGTGCATAAGACGATCACTTGCGTTCAAAGACATAACAAGCATATCGTCTATATAAATTTCCACGGTTTTCCCTATTTGTTTTTCAAACTTTTTTACGAGCCGCTAATAAGTGGCTCCGGCATTCTTTAGGCCGAAGGGAATCACTTTATAGCAATATGTGCCGAAATTTGTTATGAACGAAGTTTTTTCCTGATCCTCCGGGTTCATCTTAAATTGTTTGTACCCAGAATAAGTATCGAGGAAACTTATTAACTCATGCTCGGCCGTTGCATCAATCATTTGATCGATGTTTGCCAATGGGAACGAGTCCCTTGGGCACGCCTTATTTAAGTCCTTATAGTCTACAGACACGTGAAATGTATTGTTCTTCTTATGAACTACTACTAGGTTAGCTAGCCAGTCCAGATACTTTACCTCTCAGATCGAATCGAAATCAAATAGGTGAGTTACTTCTTCTTTGACGAATTTATTTTTGGCGCAAAAATATGACGTTTCTTTTGTCTTACTGGAGGGATGCTGGGATCCAAGCTTAGATTGTGTACGACCACTTCCGTCGGGATACCTGTCATATCCGTATGTGACCATGTAAAACAATCAGCGTTAAATTTATGAAATTCAATAAATCTATACTTGAGTTCGGGGTGTAGACATTTCCAAAAGTGGAATTTCCTCTCCAAGAACTTTTCAAACAATGCGACTTGTTCAAGCTCTTCCGTTGTGGACTTCGTACCTGGAAATATCTGGACACCTGTTAAGATTCTGATGCCTCTTCCCCCTGGTTGAATTCACTTAATTCGGGAGCAGGCGCTGGTTCTTGTAATTGTTATGCGGCATGCTCCTTCCCTTTTCTACTGGAGACCGAAATTGCATTCATCTCCTTTGTCGTCAGTTAATCGCCTTTAATCTATTTAATCCCCCCGGGAGTTGGGAATTTCAGCAACTGATGATACGTTGATGGTAAAACTTTCATCTCATGCAACCACGGTCATCCCAGGATAATGTTGTAACCCATATAACCGTCCACAACCTCAAAAAGGGTCATCTTCACCCCCTCAACATTTGTGGGCAACAATATCTCTCCTCGGGTTGTCTCTCTTGCGAGGTTTAACCCGGCGAGGAGTTTTGTGGCCGGAATGATTCTTCCGGTAAGTTTGTCTTGTTTCAATACCCTCCATTGCATAATATTGGCCTCTATTGATCCACCATAACACGTTTGATTTTAAAAATCTAATAGATTTAAAGAAATTACCAATGCGTCGTTGTGCGGTAGCAACAATCCGTCTGCATCTTCCTCCATGAAAGTGATGTCGTCTTCAACGACTTCTCGAAGCCTCTTGTTGTGGGTTACTGATACCATCGTCTTTTTGATGCCGAGAAGATAACCATGTTAATCTTGTTCCCCCCGAAAATCATGTTGATCATCTGGCGCGTCAGATCATCTCCTGCTTTTGAGGGTACCGTGTTATCACGGTTGCGGCTGTAGCTGTTTTTGGCTCGGTCACTTAAGAATTCCCTGAGATGGCCATTTTTTAGTAGTGTCACCACCTTTTCACGTAGATGTTGACAATCCCAGTCCGGTGGCCGTTCGTCCCGTAGTATTCGCACTACAAATTTGGATCCCTCTAGCTGGGATCGGACCTCATCGCCTTCAGGAACCGTTCTTCTTTAATGTTCCTCATAGCCGACACCAACTCCACTACACTGACGTTGAAGTCGTATTATGAAAGTCTAGGGTAGGAAGGATCTCGAGGACTTGATATTTCCTTGTCCTACAACGATCTGTTTTTGCATCCACGATCAATTCTTCTATCAGTAGCGAACCTGTCTGTCGACCGGAGACCTTTGCCGCGTCCTTCGGCCCGTTCATTAGGCAAAAACCGGCCCATCAAAGATCGCTTATTTGTGTCAAAATCGTCTTTTGATTCTTCTTTATTCTTCTCCCGACCTTTAACGGACGTTGGGAAGACGAGCTGATCATCCTCAATCCTTATCTTGGACTTGTACCGGTTGTGAACATCTGCCCAAGTCGTCGCTTGGAAATAGAGCAAGCTTTATTTCAATTTCCGAGAAGCATCAGAGCTTCTCCGATTCAAACCCTTGGTGAATGCTTCAGCCGCCCATTCATCGGGAACATCCGGAAGGGAGCAACATCCTTTTTGGAACCGGGTTACAAATTCCCGCAGCAACTCGGACTCTCCTTGGCCCCAGCATGAGCCTTAATGAAGAGAATCCGCGAGTATCTCAAAGGAATCTATGGAATGCTTGGGTAGCAGCGAATATGACGTCAAGGCTCCCCTCGTGAGAGTCTCTCCGAATTTCTTCAGCAAAACTAATTCAATCTCGTGGGGATATAACCGTTCCCCTTCATCACCATTGTATAGGTGGTAATTGTATAGGGAATTTTAAATTGCTTTGGGATCAATTCTGGTGTCGCGTTCGGTTTGTACGACAATTGATTGTACATCTTTGAGTCCGGTCCTTTCAGCACTGGTGGTGCATATGAGATTTGGTCCCTGCGGGCATTTAGTTCCCTCATAAACCGTATGAATTCGTTTTTGAAGGGATCACTCTTATTGTTGTGACCAGATCTGCTCCCCCCAGCCCCATCGAAGCCGACCTCGCGCCCTCGGGATGTTCTTGTCGACCCTTTGCGTTGTTTGATTTGCAAGAGCACCGGGAGGAACTGGACCTCGTATGTTCGCATTATTAGAAGCGCCCGATAACGCCTGCTTTAGTTCTGTCATAACCTTATCCTGCCGTGTGAGATGGCCTAGAATGACCTTATGTTGCTCTTGCAGGACCCCTACCACTTCAACGACATGCTTCTCTTCAGCATCATCAGGAGTCGCCTCCCGAACATGTCGCGGGTATCGCCTGTCGTGGACCTACGTGGCATCGTTCCCCTCATTGCGGGTATCACTGATTGAATCATCGTGCTGAGGCTGGTTACCTTGAGCCTCAAGATTGTGTGTGTGTTGTTAACACCATTATTTGCCATTTTCTATGATTTTTTTCTAAGAACAAATAATCAAAACACGTTAGTAAAAGAGGCAAGGACCAACTTAATCACACGACTGTCTACGCCCCAGGTGGGCGCCAAACAGTTTACCCGTAATATGGTACAGTTAAATTTATACGTGGTTTCTAGACAAGTGAATTAATTTGATCCTGAGATAATAGAAGCATTAGATAATATGCATTACTTAGCCTTGAGATAGAGACAAAATAATAGAAACAATAGTTCCGTGAGCAGGGCTTCTGGGGACAACAACAATGATATCAAAAAGCAAGAATATAAAATTATATTAAACTTTGAATAAAGTGTAGCGTAAATTTTCCGGAAAATTCTATTGCTTATAATGATAATACAGCTTATTGTTTATAGCTGCACCTAGGGAACAAGCTCCTAGGATCAAGCCTTTCTTCAATTTCAATTAAGAGGGCCATTGAAGAATGTGTAATGGCGGGTATGACTGCCATATTCTTTGTAACGGGCAATGTACTTAATGATGCAGAATATTCTTCATTAAATGCTATCGGGGCTTGCATTTACTTCATCCTTATGAATATCACTCTCTCATGTGTCACACAAGATCGTTGCCTTCGTTTTAGCTATCCTCTATCTTTGGCTCCACGTGTCACTTCCTCATGCGATCATTTAATATAAATATCTTACTCTATACAGGGAAGTCGCCCCTTGTTTATGTAGTATGTATCGACTTGAAGAATTTGAATAAAAGTTCCAAATGTGGCAATATACCTTCTTTTATTTATTTATTTATAAAATCAATAAGTTGCAATATCATATATTTGTAAGTGTTCACAATCGAAAGTTCACTTTGTGGAGCAAATATGTTATATATTTACGCGTGACCAAAATTTCAATTTTATTTTTTTGATTCGACCCAAATCTAAAACAACGGTCGATCTATATACAATTTTTGGGTGCTTTAGCACCCATTAACCTTAACATAAGGTATATAATATAGAAAATTTCAGGAATTTGTTATGATAAGCCAGTAAGCACCCAGAAAACAAGAAGCTTGATGGGTGCTTTAGTTAAGGAAGGATGTTAGATACTCTAATGAAGGGAGGGGACATAGTTCAAATCTCAATCATAACATGCCCATATTTATTTTCTTTCCTTTTAGGTATTCTTTTTTATTTTATTAAGTAGTCACTTTTTGACCCAATACTATTTTTTTTCCTACTGAAAACAACCTCTCTATCTGCATAAGGTAGGGGTAATGCTGCGTACATAATACCCTCCCCATACTCCTCATTTGTGGGATACACCGGTTTGTTGTTGTACAACTATATTTTTTAGACTACATTTTCCTGAATTTGTTTTACCTTATTTTAACTTTCCACTTATGTTTTACCTAATAATTCTCTATAGAAAAAAGAAGAAATAATCTCCAAAGTTCGAACCCTTCTAAAAATGAACTCTTCCTCCAGAGTGGCAAAGTCCATCAAATTTTTTTCACTAACTTTTTCACCGTCATGTTCAATAGTTATGCACTTATACTATGTGATTGGCAATAAAATTATTTAAGCACCCACGAACCTAAAATTCTGGATCCGCTTTGTATAGGATACAATATTAAAGCTCGCATGATGAAGAGATATGTGGAGCCGAAGGCAGAAGGCAATCAGGTCCGAAAGCAACGATCTCGTTGGTTCCCGAAAGGAATGGTGTTCATGAAGGCGGAATAAATGCCTACCACCCGCTAGCATCTAATGAAGAATATTCTATAGCATTAAGTACATAGTCCGTTACAGAAGAATGACATTCACTGCCTACCGTTACACATTCTTCAATGCCTCTAATAATTTTCATTTAAGAGGGGCTTGATCCTAGGACCCTTTTCCCTAGGTGCAATTATAAATAGAAAGATCAACAACCAATGTGAAGGGGAAGAATTTTTTGACAAACTTATGCTATACACTGCTCAAAGCTTAATAAAATTTTATCTTCTTGCTTATTAATATTGTTATTGCTGCCTCCCGAAGTTCTACTCCCGAAAACAAGATTTCAGCTATCTTATCTTGATTTCAACACTAAGTATTACATTATTGTTTAATTCATTTATCTTTTTAGGATCAAATCGATTCACTTGTCTATAAACTACGTATAAATTCAACTGTGCCGTTTTACAGGTAAACACACCTCTGATCTAAAACCCTAACATTCGTATAGTAAAACAAGAAACATTATCAATATAGCTAATGTGATCCCACAACTGGAGTATGGGGAGCATAGAATGCATACATGCCTTATCCCGACCTTATAGGAGGTAAAGAGTTTATTTCCGATATAACCGGCTAAAAATATATTTTTAAAACAAGTTTTAAAAATATAACAGTAAAGACGCTATGATAAAAATACTGCAAAAAAGTATTGGTAGCAAAAATAGTAAGATATTCCAATTAAAGGAGTAACAACAGTAGTGAAATTGAAGAATAAAATAATAATAGGATATAAGGGGTCGTTTGGTACGTGAACTAAATTATCCCGGTATTATAGTCCTGAGATTATAATCCCTAAACTAATTTTAATTCGTGTGGCATAAAATAATACCAAATTTGATGGTATAAGATGTGATATCCATGATTAAGTATGGGACTAAGTTTATCACACTTTATCCCACCTTATTCCGCGTACCAAACGACCCATGATAATAATAATATTAATTAGGAGAAGAGGAAACATATAATATGCTCTATAATAGAGCCACATCCTCCCAAAGTAAAGAGAAAAATTGCTCGATTACCTATTAGCCTTCTACTCTAATACTCGACCTACATACTCTTTTATCTAGGGTCATGTCCTCGATAAGCTGAAGATGTGCCATGTCCTATCTAATCACCTTTCTCAAATTCTATTTCGGCCTACATTTGCCTTTCCTTAAATTATTGCTCCTCCTCGTTTAAAAACTATAGATGATTTAGTTTTAAATTAATTTAAACAAAAGATATCAAAAATAACTTGAGAAAAATTATTTGTTTGGATTAGTTTTTGAAAACAAATATTTTGGATAACATTTAGTGGCGATGAAGAAAAAAGTTCTCTTTATTCCATTGAACAACAACAATAACAACCCAATTGAATTCTACAAATGAGATTTGGGAAGGGTAAGGTGTACACAAACCTTACCCTAAGAAGGTATAGAAAGGCTATTTCCGATAAACTCCCGACTCAAGAACAAAAAAAATAGTGGAAACAAGTAGCATCCGCAAATAGGTCAGAAAGATAATAACAACCTCAAAGTCAAAAATAGATGGAAAGAAGCGGTAGCAACAACAAGCAGTAACAACAACATGGTACTAGGAGACCGAAGCAGAAGAAAATAAGAAAACAACATGAAATACTAGCAATCTTAGACCAAAAAACTACCATACTAACCCTAATACCTCGGCCCGTAACAGAAATATGCTCAACTACCTACTAATATTCTACCCCAATTTCTGACCTCTGCACCCTCCTATCAAGAGCCATGTGCTTGGTAAGCTGCAGTCGCGCTATGTCCTGCCTGACCACCTCTCCCTAATACTTCTTAAGCCTCATTCTACCTCTTCTTTGCACCTCCTTACTAGGGCATCCAAGCTTCTCCTCTTCGCATGCCCGAACCATATCAGTCTCGCTTCCCTCATTTTTTCCTCCAGGGCGCCACACCCACCTTTAGACTGATATCTTCATTCATAATGCTATCCAACCTAGTATGATCACACATCCATCTCAAAATCCTCATCTTTGCTAGTATCATCTTCTGGATATCAGAGTTTTTGAATGGCCACCATTTTACCCCGTACAACATAGTTGGGCTAACCACCACTTTGTAGAACCTACCTTTAAGTTTCGGTGGCACCATTTGTATCACACAAGACACCATGAGCTAGCCTCCATTTCATTCACCTCACTCCGATATGGTGTGTGACATCCTCGTCTATCTTCATATTCCTTAGATAACATGCCCGAGATCTTTGTAACTTCCTCTCTTGGGAATGACGTGTGAGCCGAGCCTCACATCCATGTCTACTTCATTCGTTGCCTCACTAAACTTGCACTCTAAATATTTTGTTTTCGTTCTGCTCAACTTGTAATCCTTTGACTCTAGGGTCTGTCTCCAAACCTCCAACTTCTTATTAACACCGCCTCGTGTCTGTCAATCAGTATAATATCATCTGCGAATAGCATATATCATGGCACCTCCCCTTGGATATGGCGTGTCAGTGTGTCCATCGCCAATGCAAATAGAAATGGGCTAAGCATAGATCCCTGGTGTTACTCCATAAAATGATCCGAGTCTCCTCCCATTGTCCTCATTTGAGTCTTAGCTCCATCATACATGTCATCAATCATCCTAGTGTACGCTACAGGAACAACCCTAACCTCTAAATATCTTCAAAACCTCCCTTGGGACTTTATCATATGCTTTCTCAAGGTCAATAAATATCATATGTAAATCTTTATTTCTGGTTTCTCTTTTGTTCCATTATACGTGAGATCTTTCCCTCTTTAATTTATTAAACTTTAATTTTTCTCATTTGATCATTTGAGACATGCTGTTATAGGCATAGAAATATCATGACAGGTTAGGTCAATAAATTTTAGGAATACTCCTTGCGAAAAACATCACCAAAGTCGTGTTAAATTCACAGAAGAAGGGAAACTTGGAGAAAAATAAAGATATAAAATATTTTAGAAAGTCCAAAAATGAAAAGGTGGTTACTAGTATAAATGAGAAGAAAGAGATGACGTTAGGCAAATTCCAAGCTTGATTACGGGTCCCCTGATGTCAAATTCTGTCTTGGGGAGAAAGAAAGAAGAGTAGAAGACCCTGGCTAGTGAAAACACTATATATTCCAGTTGAGGGGTTCCCTAATATATTGATTAGAGGATTCAATTCCTACACAAAAGAGAAATTTGTTATCTTCACAATTATCAGTAGAAAATGCACATGTACAACGCCTGGCTTCCTCCTCCGGTAGCTGAACAGACGAAGGGGGAGAAAGAATCGTTTGCCAAAGTAGTGAAATCTGTTAAAGAATCATACAAGTCGGATGATCCCGATTCAGTTTACGCTACTCTCAAATGGGTTTCCGTTCTTGACCTGTAAGTTTCCATTTCAATTCCTAGTTTTTTTTAATAGAGTTATTCTTTTAATATGTAATTTTTCGTACTGAATTTTATTGCTCGTTGACTTTGATCATCACTTGCACAACCAATTCAGTACTAAACAGGCAAAAAGAGAAATAAAGCAAAAAAGAACCAATTTCATTGCATCAACTATTTGCAATTACAATCACGTGTATAAGCTCCTCCTCCCCGCTTCACTGAGCTCGTGAACCTTCTAACAAACTGAACAATTTGGACAGCTCACCACGACTCAAACGGACTAAGGAGCTAGCTTTGGACTAAACTGATGTAATAGAAAATACTCTTTCCGTCCCAGTTTATGTGATGCAGTTTGACTGGGCATGGAGTTTAAGAAAGAAAGAAAAACTTGTAGCCTTAAATAAGTCATAAACATTTGTGTGGCTATAAATCATATCATTAAGGCTAAAATGAGAAGTTTAAAGTTAAATTGTATGTAAATATAAAAAGGTATCATTCTTTCTGGGACACGCGAAACTGGAAAGCGCATTGCATAGTTAGGTACTTAACTACTTCATATTTTAACTGCTAATGACTATTACAACCTAAAATGCTTGAAGTACCATCTCTGGATGCTACATCATTTTACTCCCCAGTTTGCACTCCACTCTCTTTCACTTTCCTCGTCTTGGGTCTTTGAATTTCTCGAATTCGAGTAAACATGATTATTGTGCTGTCTTATATCTATTTGTCAACAGAATAAAAAAAAAAATAGAACACTAATTGATATGATAACAAGATTTAGGGACTTAGCACGACAAATTTATCGCTTGCAACCTATGCAGACTTAACAGTTTAACACGAAATAGAAATGGACGAGAAAGATCCTTGTAAGAGGAACTACATTTTGATATTAAGGCTTAGTCTTCTGGGTATGCTCAAATTAATCCAGTATCTGCTAGGAGTCTTTTTGATCTTGTAGGAAGATTTATATGTTAGTAGAAAATGTAGTGAATTTGTAGGGTTAGAGAACTTAATTTGTTGAAAATTGAAACGTGACTGATCTAAAAAAGGGCATCCCGGTGACTGATCTAAATGGAGCAAAACATTTAGTGAGGATTCAGATAGTGGATCCCAACTAGATTGTGATCAAGGTTTAGTTGGTATTGACTAAAGAAAAATTTCTTGCACGTTAAGGCTTGGTTACAACTTGGGTTCGTCTTTAGTCTATTGTTTTACTTGACTTAGGGGAGCCCTCATACTTTTCTGCTGGCTCTTTTGCTATTTAATTCACAAGTTAAGAGGGTGGGCTTTAAAATTTAATTTTTGTGGCTGTGCTGATTTTCTAAATGTGGATATTGATTCAGTAAGTTTTTGTTAGTGAAAGTACTGCAGAAAGAACACTAGAGGAGGTGGTAGTAACTTCTTGTCACGACCCCCCAAAAGCATATGAATCTTTGTATAAGAAGTTGTAAATGGACCTTATCAAAAATGAAGTTGTAAATATGGATTAACATATTCGGTTGTGGTGTCTCCTATTTGAATCTGCAAATTTTAATTCAATAGAGGTATTTGTGATATTCATTTACTGATATATCTGATAATAGTTTTAAAATCTGGGCGTAATCGAACTCAAGTATTCTCTTATGCAACGTAGGCGCCTATATAAGCAACCCTGATTGGTCCTTGGTTTTGTGATACCGATATGCATATATCCAGTGTGAAAATCACGATTTTTATCCATGCATGCGGATACAACTTTTTTTGTCAGATATCTATTCTGGAGAGTTTTTTATTTTGAAGGGATATGGACTTGTGGAATTATATAAAATCTGCTGACTAATGGACTTACGTGCAGCTTCATAAAGGCAAAAAGTGAACTATCTCTGGAGGATGTTAAAGAAGTAGTTGAAGTTGGATTAGAATTGTTCCGTATATCAGAAAATAAACTTTATGCTCAGGTAATTTCTTCCAAAAGCTACATGTTTGTGCATATCCTTTTTGATGGCAGTCTATTTACGTAGTTAAGGTCATTTGCTCTCATCAGGTTAGATGGGGAAATATCTTGGTAAAGGTACTGAATAAATACCGGAAAAAGTTGGCTTTGGAAGTTCAATGGCGCCCTTTATATGATACTCTGGTTCACACACACTTCACAAGGCAAGTCCCTACTTTTCTTTTATTTGTGACCTTTTGTTCCCCAATTAGCTTGCTTTTTATTACCTTTTCTGTATTGACATAGTAATTAATTCAATTTTGGTCACACTTAGGCCACCTGGATTTCATATCATTCTTTCCATCTGAATGCCTTTGCAGCTAATATACTGTCCAGTGCTGTGATTTAACCCCATGAGGTTTGTGAAAACTGATAGTTGCTGGTCAATAGTTTAGGAGTATGGTTCTACCATTTCATGGCTTTGTAAACCTTATCATGGCTCGTGCTCGGTCGAATTGGCGTGATGTAAAAGTGATAAGAGCATTGAATTTCTTCCTCAGTCTTTGTATTCAAGTTCTGCGTTTCAACCCTCCTCTCCAACTCTCTTGCTTGTAAGACCATACAGATCAACCTCAAGTCCCTATTCCAACAAGGCTAGTTCTGCAATGCCTTTTACCCTCTGCATCGTATTACCTACACCTGAATATTGTATTGAGTTCAATTATTGAATTAGCAAATAGTTGAGGGTACTTCTCAAAATTCTCCCTGTCTCTCCCTGCCACTTCCAAATGGAGTTTGAAGATTCATCTGTTATTCCCATCTTTTATAGCTTATACGGGGTGCCTCATATCTCCATAAGATATATTGATGGCAGAGTATTTCAAATAAGCAATGATTCTTTTTGATGTTTTCTGTCAAGGCGTCGCTCACAATTTAATGAATGTTGGACGTTATTAGTTAATCTGGATGGGAAGTAAAAATAAGGATAATCAGCAGCAATTTTAGAATTGTAAGGAGTTTGCAAAAAGTGGCTTTATCAAAGCAATCACAGTACCTCAGGAAGTACATTCCTTTCTGAAGTCTGATGTTTATACGCGTAATATTTTGTAAATCTGACTGCTCACACACTCTACATATTTCTGTCTTTTGGAAGATAGAGGCGATACATTTTTTTGGCTAACATTTTTACTACCATTACTAATGGGATCTGTATTTTAATCAGTTTATTACAAACCTAAATCTCATTGTTCAGATATTTAATATGTAGCTGTTATATCATTAACCATGCTGATTTGTTGAACTATTTTATTTGCTAAAGGAATACGGGCCCAGAAGGTTGGAGAATAAGACAACGACATTTTGAGACCGTTACTTCGCTTGTTCGATCCTGCCGGAGGTTTTTCCCTCCAGGTTCTGCATTTGAGATATGGTCTGAGTTCAGGTAACATTTTACTTCCTGGGCTTGTTCTCCAAGACTGCTAAAATTGACAATTTGGTGTGTATGTTGTACTTTATTTCTTAGGATCCTTGAAAGGGGAAGTTCTTAAAAGAGAAGCTAATGTTTCTGTTAGTGTGGAGTATGTAGTGATCTAACTATGAAAGATACTAGTTCATTTATACAGGCATTATATTGCTCTAGGCCCATGTGATAATTATGGGTGGAAAAAAACCATTTGATTTGTGCATATTTGTTTGTGTTTTATGCTACTTTTCCTTTGGCGTGCGATTATTCATGTGAAGACTGCGGTGGATTTGGAATCCTTTTAAGATAATTGGAGAACTTGGCTGACCTTATGCTGATGGTCAGATCCAAGTCATTGAATTCAGAATTTTGGGTTTGCACAATCTGCATATCATTAGTTCAGGGAACAAAGTGTGACTTCCTTATATAGTCTTGTGCAATCCTCCCCTCATGAGCTAGCTTTTGGGGTTGAGTTCAGTATTGCGAAGAGCGTGAAGCGAGGAAAAGCGACAACCCTTATTTCACGAAAAGCGAGAAGCGAGAAGCGAAGCGCTCGCTTTTTTTAAGTGAAGCGGAATTTAAAAAAAAAAATTAAAATAAATACTACATAGACAACACATGCTCCGGAACTTTAGTACAAGCTGCGACATTTGGATCACCACCAATTAGATGCGCTTTTTGACGATAGATTCCCCCATTTGAAATCTTATCACAAAAAAGACATCTAATTGCCATCTTGTTGGTCTCGTGAGCTCTTTCAGAGTACGCCCAAGCCGGATCTTTTCTATCTTCTTTTGGCGCCATTTAAAAGAACAACTACATATACATAAGAAAGACAATAAGTTCTAAGAATAACGGATATAATTTTGGGCAGAAATTGGGCAAATTTTTCGGCAGAAAATAGGCAGAAAATCTGCAGAACTGGGCAGAATTTTTCTGGAAAAAATTCGCCAGCATTTCGACGCATTTTGGACATTTAAAAAGAAAAAGAAGAAGAAGAAGAAGAAGAAGAAGAATGAAATTAAAAAATGTAGAAACATACCTGGTAAAAGTTGCTTGAGTCTTGAAGAATGGAAAATCAGAAAGTTGCTTCTGGTCAGTGTTGCGAAGGCTGTTGAAACTTGAAACAAAGTTTTTTTGACTTGATAGGGGAACCCTAGTTTCTCGGCTCTGCTGATGGGTATTTTAATAAAATAGGGCTGTTGGGTATTTTAATAAAATAGGGCTGTTGGGTATTTTAATAAAATAGGGCTGTTGGGTATTTTAATAAAATAGGGCTGTTGGGTATTTTAATAAAATAGGGTTGTTTGCAGATTTATAAAAAAGCGTACGCTTCTATCGCTTCTCTCGCTTCTCGCTTTTCACAGAGAAGTGAGCGCTTTTATCTACCTGAGTCGCTTCTACTGGTTGAAGCGCCCATAGCCTCGCTTCGCTTTGCTTCTCGCTTAAAGCGAAGAAGCGGTCGCTTTTTTCAACACTGGTTGAGTTAGTCTCAATATCTTTTTCTTCGTGGAAGCATTCCTAGGATACTTTTGTGATACTTCATTTTACTAGTCATAAATATGTATATGATAGTTTTACAACTGGTAGATAACTTTTTTTTCTTTTTTTGTCGCAAAGTTGTGTCCACGTGGTTGCTCCTGTGAATATCATCTAATTACTCTATGAATGAAAAATGTTAGGAGTGACTATGCATTTTCCTTGGAAATATGGCTTGTTTTGGTCCTCATTAAAGGAAAGCATTTTGCAGATCTTTGCTTGAAAATCCATGGCATAACTCATCCTTTGAAGGTTCTGGTTTTGTAAGATTGTTCCTTCCTACCAATAGAGACAACCAGGATTTCTTTTCTCAGTAAGGACGATCAACATATTCTGAAAATCTTTTCACTTTCATTTCACTAGATGAGTAAATTGATTTTCTTTTTGGTGTTATGACAGCACATGGATTTCAACGTGTTTAGCCCACTGGGATTCAGTACCAAATTCCCAGTTTTGGAACAGCCAGTGGGCCTCTGTTACAGCTCGTGTGATAAAGAATTATAGCTTCATTGACTGGGCACATTACTTACCAGATATTTTCAATAAGTACTTGAATATGTTTGAGGTAGGTTATGTTGCATAGACTTTTATTGTGCCACTTGAAGAAATTTTCTCAGCAACTGAGCATGTGCAAACAAGTCTGTCTTATTACTATGCCTTGTATACAAAATCATATTCCATCATATATGTACATGCAAAGGTTTCTTATCTTAGGAAGAATTGAACTCGTTGGCATGCTGTTTCCCACGTAATACTTTTTTCATGCTTGTTCATAGGTTCCCGTAGCAAATGGCAGTGGGTCTAATCCATTCTCTGTGGATGTTCCCAGAAACACAAGATTCTTGTTCTCAAATAGAACAATCACTCCTTCACAAGCCATTGCGAAATCAATAGTAAGCTCACTTATATAAGTGATCATAAGAAAATATTTGCATATTGTCAAAATGACCCTCTGTTTTTGTCAACGTAAATACAGGTTTATCTACTAAAACCTGGTGGTTCTGCGCAAGAGCATTTGGAGAAATTGGTCAACCTCCTGGAACAGTCTGTTTTCTAGATGCATTTTATATCACCTTGCTTTCGCAAATTTTGTCTTGCAAATTTTGTAAACCATCTCTTTTTTTTGTTTTAGGTATTACCATCCTTCTAATGGTGGACGCTGGACTTATTCCCTAGAGCGATTCTTGTTCCACTTGGTAAATATATTTCAGAAGCGCTTGCAGCATGAGCAACAGTAAGAACTTTTAATCTATCATAACAGCTCTAGACACTACATGGAATATGTTGCCTTAATCTGACGTTGAGACTGGGCTCAGGAGAAAAAATGATGGCGAGCAGTCTGAAGTCTTCCTAGGGCAATCGGAGAGGGTTGCTTTTGTGAATTCTATTCTCAAGCTAATTGATCGTGGACAGTATAGCAAAAATGAACATCTTTCTGAAACAGTTGCAGCTGCCACTTCTATCCTTTCATATATTGAACCATCTATGGTTCTTCCCTTTCTATCATCTCGCTTTCGTATGGCCTTAGAGACGGTGAGTTTGTTTAAGAAAGAATCTTGGTAATTTAGATTCACACTCCATTTTGAACCATTTCAAATAGATAGCTTGGCTGAAGAGTTAATATTCTTTGAGTTAGACTGATGATTTTACCCCCTTAACTACAATTTTCCGAATAGATGACAGCCACTCACCAGTTGAAAAGTGCTGTGACGTCTGTAGCATATGCTGGTCGATCTCTTCTCCTGACTATGTCAGCTTCATCCATGGCTTTGGATGTTGTTGATCGTTCTGATTCACTTGTTGACCTGATGATGATTTCCTTGTCTAATGCATTACTTGGGATGGATGCCAATGACCCACCTAAAACCTTAGCAACCATGCAACTAATTGGCTCCTTATTCTCCAACGTAAGTATCAATATTAGAAGTTGCTTCCTAGTTTTGGCTTGATCCACAGAGGATTATGCTTATTTATCTTACCTGCAGATGGCTATACTGGAAGAGACTATGGACCAGTCCTCACTCATGCCAGGATTTCACTTTTCAGAATGGCTAGACGAGTTCTTGTACCGCTTATTTTCGTTACTTCAAAACTTGGAAGCTAACAGTGTTGTGTAAGTAGCACTTAATAGATTCTTCTCACTTTTGTTTTGTCATATTTTCCAAATTAATGCTACAAACTTGAGCACAAGTAATTGGAGTCAATTATATATCTCGCATAAGCTCAAGGCTTTTGTAATAACTGGTGCTTCAGGAATGAGGGTCTTCATTCACCAGCAACTTCAGGAACTTTCCTGGTAGAAGACGGTCCATTTTATTTTTGCATGCTGGAAATCCTGCTTGGGAGGCTTTCAGAATCACTATACAAGAAGGTATTTTTCCTGGATTTCGAAATGATTATGATACTTCTGAGAATTACAATTTATACTGATGTAAACTTCTATTTTACTGAACAGGCTCTTAAAAAAATTTCCAAGTTTGTCACAACAAATATTCTTCCTGGGGCAATTGCAGAGGTTGGATTGCTATGCTGTGCCTGTGTTCACTCTAACCCCAATGAGGCAGTTTCTCAGCTTATCAAACCACTGTTGGAGTCTGTTATATCATCCTTAAAAGGAACACCTGTTACAGGATTTGGTGGAAGAGGAGCTTTTAGAACTTCTGAATCAAGCAAGGTTCTCTTCTTTAACTAATGGTTATTATAACATGCTTCAGGATCGCACTTAACAGTCTGCATTGATTTCTCATTTTGAATTCTCCAGGCTAAACAAACGGTGTCTCCTGCTCTTGAAACTGCGATTGAATATCATTTGAAAGTTCTATCAATTGCAATTAGTTATGGAGGTCCATCACTTCTTCATTATAAAGACCAATTCAAGGAAGCTATTTTTGATGCCTTTGATTCACCATCTTGGAAGGTTTTCTTTCAACTATTTATCCTTTTTGATTACCTTTTTCTTACAAACCCTTGATTGTACCCGCATTAGTCAAATATATAGGCTGCTTTCTCATTATATGGTGTTGGACAATCCCATCTCTTGGGCTAGCTTTTCGCTGGAGTTAGGCGTAAGGTCCACTTCTGTAGCACAATATTGAAGCTCGACTCATCTTTATTCTTGGTTCCCCAATGTTGGACCCTTAGATTATGTTGCCGGCTCTAGATGTCCAACCCTGGGCATGTGGTGCGTGATTGGGTTTTAGAGTTGGTAGATATATGGGTTGTTGTCTCCTTTATGGTTTTTGAAAATCCTTAGCTCATGAGCCAATTTTTTGTGCTTATTAAGTCAGGTTAATTTTATTGACAATAATTATCTCACAAAAAAAGTTATAAGCCCTTAATTATGTCATTTCATTTGCAGCTGTGTCGCTTATTCACCCGTCTTAGAAGTTGATACTTCTTAGCTTTTGTCACTCCTTGGTCATGAACTGTTTGATTGTCTTCTATACTAACCTTTGCACTGGGTGGACACTTCTCTAACTTCCTCACTCTTGTGGACTGAATTAATGCTTTTTCTTTCTGGCTTTATAAGGTTTTATACTTGAAACATAAGTAATCTTGCGGTAACACGGTCACCTAAATAATCATAATTCCAGTAACCCCTCATGTTCCATGTTCCAAATAAATGATCCTATTAGGGATTGCAGCCTCCCATCTGTTGAAAACCAAGGTGCTTACAAGGATCATGGAGAACACTACCTACTGACCAGCAGTGTGGTTTGGTGATCAAATTGTTTTCCTGGTCCTGGTGATATCAGATTTATCAGGGAAAAGAGGTTATATGACTGACATATACTCCCTATGTTTCAATTTATGTGAACCTATAGTTTCAATTTATGTGAACCTATTTCCTTTTTAGTCCGTGCCAAAAAGAATGACCCCTTTCCCTATTTGGAAATAATTTACCTTTATGCAATGATTTATAGCCACACAAAATATATGTGCTTCATTTTACACCACAAGTTCAAAAGTCTTCTCTTTTCTTAAACTCCGTGCCCAGTCAAATGGGTTCACATAAATTGAAATGGAGGAAGTATATGCCAAAGGCTCAAATAAGAAAATAACCAGAAAAAGAAATAAATTGCCTAAAGCTTAGCAATTCTCTTGATCGAGGATATAGTTGATTACGTCTACATTGCAAACATAAAATGACTTGCAGATAGAGCCAGATGACTTCTATTCATTTGTAAACATATTCTGTAAAGATCTCTCTGGTATATTCCAGTTACCTAACCTCTTGCCTCCCATCCCAAGAACAAAAATCCAAGAGAAAGTCTGCTTCTGCACGCAATAAGGAAGCATATCAGTCTTTTTCCTCTTTTCTCTGTCAGTCTCCCTGTTTTCACCTTCCATGGCTTGCATTTGGGTAGTAGTAAAATGAGAATCACAGCAAATAACATATACGTAGTATGTTATTTTTCGTCCAGCCAGTCCACGTAAACCGTGTTCATATGAAGCTTTCAGCCATAGTATTCTTGGTCTTTGAACTTTATCTGATAGGTTTAGTGTTACATGACAGGTTAATGGTGCTGGTGACCATGTTCTCCGATCTCTCCTTGGAAATCTTGTTCTTTATTATCCCATCGATCAGTACAAGTACGTGAAAATTTTATCTGGTTATGAATTTTATACATTCACCATGCAGTTTTTCCCATTTTATGGGACAACCGTTTTCTACTCGATAGTTTTCATGCATGTACCTTTTGATTGCACCACTTCGGGATGCCAGGTGTGTTTTGCGCCATTCTGCTGCCCCTGCACTGGAGGAATGGATCAGCACAAAAGATTTTACTGATGATAAACCCTGTTTAGCTCCTACGTGGCATGTCCCTTGCGCTGAAGAAGTTCATTTTGCAAATGAACTCTTGAAGCTGCATCTTGATTCTGCTTTAGATGACCTTTTGAAGATATGCAAATCCAAAATCCATTCTGACCCAGGTAACTATGATTTTCTATTACATTTCTGATTGTTGAAAGTGCAATCTGCCAATCGAATGAATCATAAATCTTGTAATTGATTGACTTTATGTCTTTATGGATATTTTCTATTCCTCTACTGACTGGAGGCTTAGTGTTTTGTGGAATGGTACTTGTGTAGATCATTAAGATCGGAATGAGTGTTAGCTGTTGGTTTCAATATGAAGTGGTACTTGCATAGATCATTAAGCCCGGAATGAGTGTTAGGTGTTGGTTTCAATATGAATGTAGGGTTGGTTAGATGAATTCTCTGTATCCATTTTGCTCTATTCAAGCCCAACGCATGTGTCATTTGCTTTGTGTTAGTTAAGTAGTTTGAATAGGAGTAAATAACACTAACCCTAATCCTATGTGTACTAGG
>MDKH01158632.1:0-36360 GCA_005239495.1 Nicotiana undulata
TTACTATATTTGACAACGATCGCTTACATTCTTTTAAGGTGTAAATTGAGCGTATCAGTTGCCCGTGACACTCGTGACACTAGTTCCTGGCACACACGTAGTGTATATTTTAGGTTTCGGGCTGTATATTCATACATATGCTTTATTTTGGCCATGTATTGTTATGATTTTATTTTCACATCAAGCTATCATCATATTTAATTGTCTTAAACTGGTATATATTGACTTTTTTAATCAAATGGGAAGGGTAACACCTAGTGTAATTTATATTGGCTTGCCTAACCCCGCTGTTGGGCGCCATCGGGACCTAAATTGTGATTTGGGTCGTGACATCACATGTATAACTCAACATGCTAAAGGAACTGATCATTACCACCATCATGTCGATTCAACCATTGCTAATCGATCCGACTTCTTCTAATTTACTCTAGACTTGCGTTAGAAAAAATAATAGCTCCATTCAAAATATAACAAACCCAATCCGCATTGATCCTGAGTGGCCTTATTTTACGAGACCACGCTGTCTCAAAAACCAACGAACTATCTCATACTTTCCTTGCGCGTATATTCGCATCTTCAATGGGCACACCAATTCTGGTACTTCCTCTATGAAACCGAAAAGGGCCTAAAATACCCATATCGTATTGTAAATGGTTTATAAAAGCCCTTCGTCCATCTATCCTTCTGAAAATATATTGGACGTTAATTTTATTATCAAATTTACCCCCCGCGACTAACAGAACCTTATGTGGGCCTCTCATTAAATGATGTGGTGTTCTTTCATTTGTCCACGTGGCTCACTGGGGATGACATTGTATTTGGGTAATTTTCGACCCATTTAACCGATCCAACCCACTCTTTTAACCTTAATCCACTCTCTTAACCCTATACCCACATATTTTACTCGTCTTCTTCCCAATTTAGAACCTAGGTTATCAGGTTGCTTACCCAATTCTTGTTCCCAAAAATTTCTCTTTTTCAACTAATTAAATCTTGTCTTTTTGCTGTAAAAGTTCCGCCTTTATAGAATAACAAAAAATTCAAATGTCTGAAAATTTTGTCTATTCTGGTTCGTCGAGTCGTTGTGGTTTAATTGCAAATCATTTTGTGGCTAAGACTCATTTTAATGGTGGTCGTTGATTCTAAAAATGCCCTCATTTTGACGAGGAAGCTTCATGTGGTTTGTGGGAATGACAGGATGAAGAGATGCCACCATATGTGACGTTGTTATTCCATAACTTGAATACTTTAGTGAAGTCAGTGGAAGTTGAATGAAATTGTCTGAAGATGATGGTGGCTAACTTGGAAGATGTTTCTGCTGAAAGACTAAAAATGGAGAAAATAATGGAAGAGGTGGAGGGAATGAATTAAGAAAATTTAGAGAAGGTCGCTAGGATGGAGGATAAATTACAAAATATGAAGTGGTTTATTGTGTTTTTTTGGGTTCTTTGTGTTGATGCTAGTTTTCAAGATGATGAAGTGTAGTTAGGTTATTTTGTAATTCTGTCGATGTTGTAATTTGCAGATGTTTATGGATTTGGTTCAGATGTTATAATTCAGCAGATGCTATAATGCTTCATTTGTAATGGTTCTCTGTTGGTATGAAATGAAGTTTTTTACCATTCTCTTCACTCTCATACAACATTTTGCGTATACGGACAATTACAATAACAAATAGAAACATCTCTTATAGATAGACAAGAAGAACATTGCAATTAATCGAGTAGCAAATATACATTGTTTCAAGATTTAAGCCCAACAACACATCGCTATTATACAAGTAAATGTGTGATAAAAAATCCAGTACCACTGTCACAACATTTACTTGTCTAGAAACCTAGGACATAAAAAAATATCATGTACTCAAACAGTCATGCAAAAGAAAGATTATAATGTATATTACATTCATCATTTCTTGCTATACTACTCCCCCTTGCCCCTCCCCTTGCCTCTTCTAGCTTTAAGTTTGCTAATCTTTTTCTCTTTCACACCCAACATTTAAGCTGTTGTCATTGCCTTCTTCCCCTTCCAGGTAGTTCTCTTTGCGGAGTATGGCAGTTTTGTTGGTTGAGCTACCAGTGTGATCACCTGGGAATGGTATCTTCCTAGTCCTAGAATTTTGTTGATTCTTACGCTGAAATCTAGTATTAATATCAGAGACAACCTTAGGCCTCAAAACTGGGCCAGCTTCTACACCAGAGTCTGCTTGAATAAGCCTTCTTCTAGTCTGAATATTCTGACTTAGCATCTGAGTTGCTTGGGTGTCATGACTGGAGTGGTGACTTGGCATCTGAGTATAGAGACTGGATTGCTGACTTGGCTGGTGAGTGTACAGACTGGATTGCTGGCTTGGCATATTAGTGTTCTGAATGGAGTGCTGACTAGACAGCTGACTTGGTTGGCTAGCCTGACTTGGCATTTGTTGATTTTGTGCTTTAAAACCTGGATTAGGGACCATAAAAAATTCCGATACTTGGTCTTCAATTGTCTGAGTGTGGTCTTGCACATTCTTGGACTATAATTATAACCAAATATATTATAAGTACAAAAAACTAATTGTAAGTAGCTTCTTTTGTTATGGTTTAACTTGCCACAAAAACCGCAAGTCATTTGAAGACCCTTCCTAGATGTTAACCATTCTCCTTGCATTTTCCTAACTTCATCCTTCTCTCTTGACTTTTTCACTTTAGGTCTACCAACCATCTTTTCTAATGGTGGTGGTTCCATGGCTTGGTGTGGCTCAAGTTCAAGAATTTTTCACCTCTAACAGGTTGCAGTTTGTGTTGATAGACCAACTGCCAAGCTTATTTGGAATACCACCAGTGAATCCCAAGTGTTGGATTTTGTTTCTTATAGTTGAATGCCCTGATAGCATGAGCATAAGGGATTCCAAACAAGTCCCAAAGTTTGCATGTGCACCTTTGTTGGTCTAAGATTATTGTATGCCTATCTTCACCTTCACTTATTTCGAAACCCCTATCTCCATTGGAAGTTTCCTTGCACTTTAAAGCCATCTCTCTATAATCATTGTATAGCTCCATTGCATATGGGCTGTATTCACCTCTCCAACTGCTAACTTCATCTACTCTATCCTTTAGTTGATTCACCACCTTCAATTATCAACAAGTAAACACGCAGTTAGTCAATAGTAGACTAACAAGAAGCTGTCAATTAGTAACATAATAAAAAAGCAGTCAGTCAATTAGTCAACAGTAACTAACAACAGATTAACAATAGACTTCACCTTCACTCTTATATCCTCAAGCATCTTCACAATTGGCTTATGTCTAGCTTCAAGAATCCAAGAGTTGAAAGACTCTGTAAAGTTGTTGTCCACTATTGGGTTCTTACATTGGGTATCAAAGTAAGCTCTACACTAGCTTACTGGAAGATATTTCAGCAAGTCCCTGACAACATCCTCAGACACTTCACCTAACTGTTTCAACATATCCTTAAATTCTTCCTCATATGTGCTCCAAGAACACCACCAAATTAATTTTTTCATCTCATCAGTCTTCCAATCTTTACTCCAGTTTGCTTCAATATGTCTTGCACAATATCTGTGATATGAATGTGGACAAACATTCCTTACATCATCTAATAGACCCTGCACATGAAGAAACATTACATTAACAAACTAAATAACATAACCTGCTGAGTTTAAAAATTCCGAGCTTATGGTAACATACCTTCTGCATCTCTGACATAAATATATACCCTTCACCATCATTCAAGTCCAAAGAAGCCTTCAAGTTCTCCATGAACCACTGCCATGTTCTTTTTGTTTCCTTATCCACTACAACCCAAGCTAGAGGATACACATGCTTGCAAGAATATTAAGGAACAACAACTAACAACATCGCTTTGCATTTGCCTTTTAAAAAGGTTCCATCTAGACCTATAAAAATTCTCAAACCTGCTTTGAATCCACTCTTGAGGTCCTGGAAAAAGACATACATCCTTAAAAATCTTCTCTTACCTTCCTCCATTGCATCTTTAGATATCTGTATCACCACATCAGTACCAGGGTTGGTTTCTCTCAACTCTTGAGCATATGCCTCCAACTTGTTGTACACATCCAAGTAACTACCCTCCAATTTCTCTAAAACCATTCTCTTCACCCTTTTTAACTTTGAATCACTCACATTATCCTCTAAATCAACCTTCATATCTTTAACCTTAAACTTAAGATTATTTTGAATCTTTCTCTTGAAATAATGTGCTAAAGAAGCATGAGTAGCTCTTCTGTTCTCAAAAACTTCACCACATTCATGTTCATCCCTCCAAGTTTTTATCTTTACCCCTTGATCTCTGCCATCCTTAGAAATAAGATATTAAAGGGAAACCCAAGCTGACACTTGTATCTAAGTCTTCTCCTATCACTCTTATCTACCTGAAGTCCTCTCTTATTATAAAGAACATAATAACCAAAAACCTCCTTAGCTTCAACAAGATCTTTGAACCTTTTTCCAATGTTTTATACCTATCAAGTTGGTAAGTTACCTCACACTTCTTATGCCTCTCAAATAAACCTAGGGCATCACTATCATAATCACTATCAACACTCTCAATATCTGTATTATGTTTACTACTATCGCAGTCAGAAGCTACAACAACAGGTACACTATCTATTGCTGTAAACTGGGTAAATAAAGGAACATTTAGAGAATCATCCAAACGGTCAACACCAAATAATTATACATAAGTGAAACCATCATTAATTAGGGCTTGGATCTTCCTAATCTATTCATCCTCATCTAACAAAAAATACCTCCCAGATGGGTCAATAAATATCAACTGTTGTACCTCAACAAATCCTATCACTTCAGTGTATTCTTTACAAAAATCAATATAGGAGAGATGGTCTATTTCATAACCACTCAGCAGTTGCACATCTCTCTTAGTATAAGACAATGTAGGTTCCAATACCATATCACCCCCATAATTAAAATACAAGTTCACTTTATCCACCATCCTTCGGATAAAATCACATGCAACAACAATAAAAAAAAAGGCAAAATGGGACCACATCAGCAGTATTCAAGGCTTAAACAATAAAAATATAAAGATATGAAACCCCACCATCAACTAATTATATAAATCGACAAAACCCTAGCTTTAATATGTAGGAACAACACGACAAGGACCACCAAATACAAAAGTAACGTAAACAAAATCTAGAAAGGTACAAAAAATAGCCCAGATAACATAAAAACATCACATGCAACAGACATAAGCTTGTTAGTTCCCAAATATTCCCCAACCCTACCATTTAATAACTTAAAGATGTAAATACTTACTTTAATCGAATGATATTGCAAGATAGTGCTGGAAATAAAGGTTGTTCTTGTTTTGTGCGCACCAAATCGGACCAAACCACGAACCCAACCCTAAAATCGCCATTTGATGGTTTAGATAGAGGAAATGAGAGAAATGGTAAAAAACAATAAATGTTTTTTCATTGGGTATAAGCTAAAATAATTGACCACATAAAAAAGAGTGGGTCGGATCGGTTAAATGGGTCAAAAATTACCCAAATACAATGTCAGTCCCACTGAGCCACGTGGACAAATGAAAGAACGCCACATCATTTAATGAGAGGCCCACATAAATCTCCGTTAGTCGCGGGAGTAGATTTGATAATAGAATTAACATCCTAATTATTTTCAGACGTATAGATGAACATGGAGAATTTATAAACAATTTACCATGCAATAGGGGTATTTTAGGCCCATTTTCAGTTTCATAACTTAATGTGCTTATAAATCTATCTTTTTTTATATTAGCAATAGGTTAAGTTGAAATTGGGTGCGTAGGACGATATTAAGGTTTTTAAACCTATCCCACAACTTAAGAACTTTCTTTCCAACTTCAACACCAACCTTTCCCTACTGCTCACCCCTTTTCACATTGCCAACAACATCTTCTTCAGGCACTTAAAACAATCCTTCAAACTCATATTTTCCCTGCACTTTTTCTCTTCTTCATGCTCCAGTAGCTACACATATACTCCTTATTGTTGGTATTATTAAATCTTGTTAATTCAAAGTCAAAGATTTCTTTGTGGTCCCTTTTCTTTCTTTACTTATTTGTTTTTTGTGAAAGACAAAGTGTCCCTCATTGGTGGTGGAAAGTCTTTTCGTTCTCTTTATATTGAATTTTCTTTGTTGGGCTTGTAAAGAGCTAGTAAAAGGGAGTGGTCTCGCTGTCACGACCAAAATTCCCGACCTTCGGGATCGTGATGGCGCCTAATACCACACTTTCTAGGCAAGCCAATGTTAAAACTTAACTAACCTTTTCATTTAAACGTTTACTCAAATATAACAAAACTACTAAAAATAAATGATGAATCTTATATTTCTCAATAAATGACTTCATGAACAAATCTTGGATATATTAAAATCGAACCACGAACTAAATAATAACTATAAACTACCCCAGGGTCTGGTGTCACAATTTTACGAACTACTAAAGAATACTACAAATAAATGGGCTGAAAGAAAATATATTTCTGTTTTTGAATGAACTAAAAACAGTGTCTAAACAAAATAGGAGAAGACTCCAGGAATCTGCGGACGCAAGCATATCTACCTCGGGCCTCCATGTAATGCTGCTCAACTATGCTCAAATGATCAGCTTTGACCAGTACCTGGATCTGCAAAAAAGAGTGCCAAGTGTAGTATCAGTACAACCGACCCCATGTACTGAGAAAGTTCCGAGCCTAACCTCGACGAAGTAGTGACGAGGCTACGGTGGGGCCTTTATAACATAACTTATAGATATAGTAAAATAAAGCAGGAGAATACTTCTAAACAAAACAAAACAATAAACTTAAGCAATAAATAAAAGAACTCAGCCACCTTTTCCAGGTCTCAGCTATAGCCACTTCTTACCTAAGTTTCCAAATTTTCCAAATTTCACTTTTAAATATCCGTAATGCATAATATGAGAAGACAATAGAGTAAAATAGAAAGTTTTCCATCCCTTGTGTTTAAAATCAGTAAATCATAAATATTCTCCCTTATTGCTCCTTGTTGCGGCGCGCAACCTGCTCCTACCTGTCCACCTTTATTGCTCCTCCCTATATATTTATCACCCTTATTTTTCATGTTGCGGCATGAAACCTGATCCCACCTGTCCACCCTTATCACTCTTTGCTGCGGCATGCAACCCGCTCACACAAGACAATCACATCACTTTATTTAAAAAAGATTTCACAATCCGAGTCAATTCCTTTCACAATATATTTGCCTCAATAATGGTAAACAGAAAGTCGTACTACTCATAAACTTCATCAACCATCATTTCACAATGAAACCAATCGAAATCTATATATTTCGTAGAATGCTGTCAACCAGATCAACCTTTCATATATCACAATGAATTCAGGGTAAAAACTAACACTTCCGAATTTCATAAAAACAATACTTAACAACAAATTGATGAAAACAAGTAGACATGGAGGCATAGAAATCATGCAACCAATTAAACCAGGAATCAAATAATTGGGAATAGGGAAGGGATCATGTTAAACAACCAATTTGGTGGTGCATCGATACTCGTCACCTCACCTATATACCACACACATGCAAATCACATAGCATTTAGGTTGGGGATTCCTATTCCCTCAAGTCAAGGTTAAACCAAGCACTTACCTCACTTCAGCTGGCCCTTACTGCTAAATCACAACTTTTCCATTAGAAATTTCCTTCAATTCACTTGTATCTAATCATAATTGGGTTTAATATCATTAATTATTATTACAGGAATTAACTTTATTGAAACATCATGGGTTTTCCAAAGTTTCCCAAAAATCCCTAATTCTACGATGAAAATTTCTAGATTCTAGGTTGAAATCTTGTAAAAAGTAGTTAATGATTGAAAGAGATGAGTTAGAAATTACTTACCAATGATTTGGGGAAGAAAATATTTTGGAAAAATCGCCTCTTACGTTCTAGGGTTTTATTATTTTTGAAAAGTGGTAAAATAATTAAAGATGGGCTATTTATATACGCGCCTCAGGCCTGACCACCGCTGTTAACGGTATAATTCCGTTGCTGCGTCATCCTGGACCTTGCCCCACCGCTGTCAGCGAAATTTTGGGCGCGGCAGTGGAAACAGATCCGCAGCCGCGAATTCCATGCACTGTCGCGCTTTCAGGATCAGAGAGTTGAACCTGCAACCTGCAACCTTTGAATTTCCAGTTATTTTTCTAAGTGTCAATACACTCCATGGCCTACTCGAACTTACCTGAGCCCTCGTAGCTCCAAACCAAACATGCACGCAAGTCTAAAAATATTATACGGACTTGATCGTGCGATCAAATCATTGAACTAACATCAAAAATTACAAATTCAACCTCAAAACCAAGATTTGTCCTCAAGAACACTCAAATTTCACTATTTCTCATCCGAACGTCCAAATCACGTCAAATAAATTCCGATTCTCATCAAATTTCACAAGTTCGACTTTCACAATATATCAAACTTGTACCGAGCTCCGGAATTAAAATACGGACCCCATACAAATAATTTCACACATCACTTCCTTTCTTTATTTCTTGGAATAACCAGCAAAAACATTTTCTTTAAAAAATGTTTTCTAAGGCTAGGGACCTCGGAATTTAATTCCGGGCCTACGCCTAAGTCTCATATTTTACCGCAACCTCTCGGGATCGTCGGAACACAGATCCGGGTCCGTTTACTGAAAATGTTGTCTAAAGTCAACTAAAACAAAATGATTAACTCTTGAAATTACTGTTTCTCATATTTTAACATAAACGCTTTCCGGTTTCATGCCCGAACTGCGTACACAAATCGAGATACTTAAAATTGATCACTTTAAGGCTAATAACCCTGGAATGGAGTCTTAATTCATAAAATGACCATTTGTGTCATCACAATCTCCACCTCTAAAACAACCGTTCGTCCTCGAACGGACATAGAATATTACGTGAATTGGAAAACAAGTGGGGATATTTACTCTGCACGCCCGACTCGGACTCCTAAGTAGCGGCCTCAACGGGCTGACCTTTCCACTGCAAACGAACGGAAGGATAACTCTTTGATCTCAATTGGCGAACCTGCCAGTCTAAAATGACCATCGGCTCCTCCTCATAAGTTAAATCCTTGTCCAATTGGACAAAACTGAAATCTAACATGTGGGATTGGTCACCATGATATTTCCGGAGCATATATACATGAAATACCGGATGAACTGAGGATAACCCTGGAGGCAACTCAAGTCTATAAGCTACCTCCCCCACTCTATCCAGAATCTCAAATGGCCCAATGTACCTAGGGCTCAACTTACCCCTCTTTCCAAATCTCATAACACCCTTCATGACTGATACCCACAGTAATACTCTCTCTCCAACCATGAATGCTACATCTCGAATCTTACGATAAGCATAACTGTTTTTCCTTGACTGAGTTGCATGAAGTCGACCTTGTATAATCTTTACCTTATCTAAGGCCTCTTGAAATTAGTCTATACCCAATAACTGAGCCTCTCCCGGCTCAAACTATCCGACTGGCGATCTACATCGTCTACTATGTAATGCTTCATAGAGAGCCATCTGAATTCTCGACTGGTAACTATTATTATGGGCAAACTCTGCTAACGGCAGGAATTGATCCAAGAACCTCCAAAGTCAATAACACAAGCGCGAAGCATATCCTCCAAAATCTGAATAGTACCCTCGGACTACCCATCTGTCTGAGGATGAAACGTTGTGCTCAACTCAACTTAGGTACCCAACTCACGCTGAACTGCCCTCCAAAAGTGTGAGGTAAACTGCGTACCTTGATCGAAAATGATTGACATGGGCACACCGTGACATCGAACAATCTCTCGAATATATATCTTTGCCAACCGCTCTGAAGTATAAGTACTTTCCACTGGAATGAAATGTGCTGATTTAGTCAGCCTATCCACAATAACCCAAACTGCGTCGAATTTCCTCTGAATCTGTGGGAGTCCAACAATGAAGTCCATAGTGATACGCTCCCATTTCCACTCGGGAATTTCTATCTGCTGAAGCAAACCACCGGGTCTCTGATGCTCATATTTCACTTGTTGGCAATTCAAACAACGAGCCATATAAGCAACGATATCCTTTTTCATCCTTCTCCACCAATAGTGCGACTTCAAATCCTGGTTCATTTTTGCTGCACCTGTGTGAATAGAATACTTAGAACTGTGAGCCTCTTCAAGAATCTACGGAGGCCATCAACATTAGGTACACATATACGACCCTACATCCTCAAAACCCCGTCATCTCCAATTGTAACCTTCTTGGCACCACCGTGCTGAACTATGTCCCTAAGGACCATCAAATGCGTGTCATCACCCTGTCGATCTCTGATACGCTCAAATAAAGAAGACCGAGTGACTATACAAACTAGAACACTGCTGGGAGAAATATCCAACCTCACGAACTGATTAGCAACAGTCTGAATGCCTGAAGCCAACGGTCTCTCACCGACTGGAATAAATGCAAGGTTGCCCATACTCACCGACTTCCTACTCAATGCATCAGACACCACATTGGCCTTCCCTGGATGATATGATATAGTGACATCATAATCCTTCAACAATTCTAACCATCTCCTCTATCTCAAATTAAGATCCTTTTGCTTGAACAAGTATTGGACACTACGATGGTCCGTTAAAACCTCACACTACACAACATAAAGATAGTGCCTCCAAATCTTTAGTGCATGAACAATGGCTTCCAACTCTAAGTCATGAACATGATAATTCTTCTCATGAACTTTCAACTGTCGAGATGCATATGCAATCACCCTGCCATCCTGCATCAATACTGCCCCAAGTCCAACTCGGGAAGCATCACAATAAATCGTGAAGGAACCTGAACCTGATGGTAACACCAACACCGGTGCTGAAGTCAAGGCTGTCTTGAGATTCTGAAATCTTGCCTCGAAATCATCTGACCATTTAAACGGGGCACATTTTTAAGTTAATTTAGTCATTGGGGCTGATATGGATGAAAACCCCTCCACAAAACGACAGTAGTAACATGCTAAGCCCACGAAGCTCCTGATTTCCATGGCTGTAGTGGGTCTAGTCCAGTTCTTGACTGCCTCTATCTTTTTAGGATCCTCTTGAATACCCTCTAGTGATACAATATGACCCAAGAAAGCTACTGAATCCAACCAGAATTCACACTTGGAAAATTTTGCATACAACTGATTATCCCTCAAAGTCTGGAGCGCTATACGGAGGTGCTGTTCATGATCCTCAAGACTACAGGAGTATATCAGGATATCATTAATGAACACAATTACAAAGGAATCCAGATGAGGCTTGAAAACCCGATTAATCAAATCCATAAAGGTTGCTGGAGCATTAGCCAACCCAAAGGACATCACCAAAAATTCATACTGTTCATACCTCGTCTGAAAGGCTGTCTTAGGAACATCGGACGCCCTAATCTTCAACTGGTGGTAACCAGATCTCAGATCAACTTTTGAAAACACAATGGCACCCTGAAGATGATCAAATAAATCATCAATTCTTGGCAATACATATTTATTCTTGACTTTGACTTTATTCAACTGCCGGTAATCTATACACATTCTCATTGAACCATCCTTTTTCTTCACAAACAAAATCGGTGCACCCCAAGGTGAGACACTGGGTCCAATATAACCCTTATCAAGCAAGTCTTGCAACTGCTCTTCAATTCTGATGGGTCCATCCGGTATGGAGGAATTGAAATGGGTTGAGTGCTTGGAGCCACATCGATACAAAAATCAATATCTTTGTACTGTGTCATTCCCGGCAGGTCTGCAGGAAACACCTCGGGAAACTCGCGAACAATAGGCACTGACTCTAAGGAAGAAACTTCAGAATCACGAATATGAGCCAAATAAGCCAAACACACCTTTCCAACCATGCGACGAGCCTTGGCATAAGAAATCACTTTGTTGGGAGAATGACCAGGAGTCCCTTTCCACTCCAATCAAGGCAATCCCGACAAAGCCAATATAACTGTCTTGGCGTGACAATCCAAAATGGAATAATAAGGTGACAACCAATCCATGTCCAATATCACGTCAAAATTGACCATATCAAGAAGAAGAAGGTCTACACTAGTTTCAAGACCTTCAATGGCTACTACGCAAAAACGATACACACGATCTACTACAATAGCATCCCCCACCGGCGTAGATACATAAACAGGAAAACTCAGGGAATCACGGGCCACAACCAAATACGAGGCAAAATATGATGACACATAAGAATAAGTAGACCCCGAATCAAACAAAACTTAGGCATTTCTATCACAGACTGAAATGATACCTGTAATAACAGCATCAGAGGACTCCGCCTCGGGTCTAGCTGGGAGTGCATACAGTCGGGGATGGGCTCCACCACCCTGAACTATGTCTCTAGGAGGACCTCTGATAGGCTTACCTCCACCTCTAGCGGGCTGGCCTCCATCCCTAGCGGCCTGACCTCCACCTCTAACATTATGGCCCCTACCTCTAGCTACTTGAACCCTACCCCTGGCTGGCTGGGAAGGTGGTGCTGGAACTATAGCACGTGAACCCTGGTACTGATGCTGATTACACGAAAGTCTCGGGAAAGCTCTTTGAACATGCCCATATTCACCACAGTCAAAGCATCCCTCCAGATATGAAGACTGACTCTGACGAACCGGCTGACCTCGATAGTAACTCTGCATATGAGGTGCTCTAATAGGAGCTGATGGTGCACTGTAGACTGGCTGAGTAGAAGAAGGCGTATAAGAACCATGACCACCTGAAGTACCATGTGAAGCCTGAAGTGCTGAATGGAATGGCCTGGAAGACTGGACTCTGCCGAAATTAAACCCGCCTCCAGATGAGGCACCACCGAAACCACTGGAATGGCGAGGTCTTTTTTCTAACCCCTGAACTCCCACCCAAGAACTGACTCAACTCTCCGGGCCACACTAGTCGCATCCTGAAATGAAATCTCAGGCCCTCAATAAATCTTCTAACGCTCTCTCTCGCTGTGGGAAACAAAAGAATAGCATGTCTGGCCAAATCCACAAAACGATTCTCATACTGGGTGACAGTCATGCTGCCCTGCTGAAGTTGCTCAAACTGACGACGATTTTCCTTTCTAGTAGTAACTATCAAAAACTTCTCTAAGAAGAGGTGCGAAAATGATCCCAAGTCAAAGCAGGTGATCCAACTGGTCTAGTCAAAAAGTAATTCCTACACTATTTCTTGGCAGAACCACTCATCTAAAAAGCAGCGAAATCGACCCCATTGGTCTCCAAAATATCTAGATATTCCTGAGGATCCTCTGAAGTAGCACCACTGAAATGGACAGGGAAAAGCTTAATGAACCTGTCTAGTCTCCACAAATTATCTGAGGACAGAGTTGCCCCATCAACAATCGGTGTTGTAACCACTGTCTAAATTTCCCCAATCGGATTAGTTGCTGGGGACTGAACCTGAACCTAAGGAGTAATCTGATCAAGAGTGTGGGTAGCAGGAGTCTAGACCCCTCCTCCAGCCTGAGATATGGCTGCTTCCACAGGGAGTGTGCCTGTCTGGGCTACATTCTTCAGAAGTCCCACTAATCGGACCAAAGCATCCTGAAGCACCGGGGTAGCAATGAACCCCTCTGGGACCTGAGCTGGTCCCGCTGGAACAGTCTGAGCTGGAACCCCCTCATTAATCTCAATCTGGGTGCCGCATCAGGGGCTGCTGTCTGAGCAATGGGTTGTGTCATGTCCCTTCCTCGGCCTCTGACGTGGACTCGACCTCTGCCCCTAGTAGAAGTTGCTGCTGCTGCTGTTGGAATGTACCGTTGGTTAGCGGAAGAAGAAGCACGCTTTCTCGCCATCTGCAAAAGAATAGAAGAGTTCGATTAGTATTTGAGATATCAATAATCGCACGATAGAACAGAAATAAAAATGGAGTTTGTTCCTATATTCATAGCCTATGAGAGATAAGTATAGACGTATACGTACCGATCCTTCAGACCCTATTAAGCTTGTCCGTGAATTGTGAGACCTAAGCAACCTAGAGCTTTGATACCAACTTGTCACGACCCAAATTGCCAACCCTCGGGATCGTGATGGCGCTTAACACAACACTTGCTAGGCAAGCCCATGTTAGAACTTAACTAACCTTTTCATTTAACCGTTTACCCAAATATAACAAAACTACTAAAAATAAATGATGAATCTAATATTTCTCAATAAATGACTTCATGAACAAATCTTGGATATATTAAAACCGAACCACGAACTAAATAATAACTATAAACTACCCCAGGGTCTGGTGTCACAATTTCACGAACTACTAAAGAATACTACAAATAAATGGGCTGAAAGAAAATGTATTTCTGTTTCTGAATAAACTAAAAACAGTGTCTAAACAAAATAGGAGAAGACTCCAGGAATATGCAGAAGCCAGCAAATCTACCTCGGGCCTCCGTGTAATGTGGCTCAACTATGCTCAAATGATCAGCTTTGACCGGTACCTGGATCTGCACAAAAGAGTGCAAAGTGTAGTATCAGTACAACCGACCCCATGTACTGAGAAAGTGCCGATCCTAACCTCGACGAAGTAGTGACGAGCCTACGGCGGGGACTTTATAACATAACTTGTAGATATAGTAAAATAAAGCAGGAGAATACTTCTAAACAAAACAAAACAATAAACTGAAGCAATAAATAAAATAACTCAGCCACCTTTTCCAAGTCTCAGCTATAGCCACTTCTCACGTAAGTTTCCAAATTTTCCAAATTTCACTTTTAAATATCCTTAGTGCATAATATGAGAAGACATTAGAGTAAAATAGAAAGTTTTCCATTCCTTGTGTTTAAAATCAGTAAATCATAAATATTCTCCCTTATTGGTCCTTGTTGCGACGCGCAACCCGCTCCCACCTGTCCACCCTTATTGCTCCTCCCTATATATTTATCACCCTTATTTCTCCTGTTGCGGCGTGCAACCCGATCCCACCTGTCCACCCTTATCACTCCTTGTTGTGGCGTGCAACCCGCTCCCACCAGACAATCACATCACTTTATTTATAAAATATTTCACAATACGAGCCAATGCCTTTCACAATAAATTTGCCTCAACAATAGTAAATAGAAAGCCGCACTACTCATAAACTTCATCAACCATCATTTCACAATGAAACAAATCGGAATTTATATATTTCGTAGAATACTGTCAACCAGCTCAACATTTCATATATCACAATGAATTCAGGGTAACAACTAACACTTTCGAATTTAATAAAAACAATACTCAACAACAAATTGATGAAAACAAGTAGACATGGAGGCATAGAAATCATGCAACCAATTAAACCAGGAATAAAATAATTGGGAATAGGTAAGGGATCATGTTAAACAGGAAATTTGGTGGTGCATATATACTCGTCACCTCACCTTGTCACGACCCAAATTCCCAACCTCAGGGATCGTGATAGCGCCTAACACCACACTTGCTAGGCAAGCCAATGTTAGAAATTATAGAATCATTTTTGTTATAACTTTATTTCCACATGCATGAACAAATCCAATTAAACACAAAATCTAATACTACTCCATAAATGCAATCAGGATTTAATATTCAAAGTAAGAGACGAGCCATCAACTAATGCTAATTTCATAACTACCTAGGGTCTGGCGTCATAATTCACGAACTACTAGAATGCTACAAATAATGGTCTGAAAGACTTATATATCTGTTTTTGAAAGAAGTAAAACAATGTCCTAAAATAAGTGAAGACTCCAGGAATCTGCGGACGCTAGCAGATCTACCTCGTGTCTCCGAGAAATGACATCAGCTACTAATTCTCCTAACTCTGACCAGTACCTGGAACTGCACAAAAGAGTGCAGAGTGTAGTATCAGTACAACCAACCCCATGTACCGAGTAAGTGCCGAGCCTAACCTAGACGAAGTAGTGACGAGGCTAAGGCAGGGAAATGACAACATATAACCTGTGACAATAATACATACCATAACACAATAAAACAATTCTACACGAACAAGAAAGATATAACTGAGGCAATAAATATAAAACTAGAAGGAAATCTAAACACATAATTTCAAATACCTCAACAATAATGAAACAACTCAGCCGCCTTTTTCAGGCCTCAGCACCAATGCTCAATAAACTTTGAATGAACGTATTGCCAAAAATATGAAAACAGTAAAATAAACATTTCAACTTTTCCAAAGCTGTAAGTCTCAAATCCTTGAGTTTCAAAGAAAAACTAGTAAAAACATCTTTTGAAATCCAGTGAAAACATTTTTTCGTAAAATCAAGTAATTCATAAGTGTCCTCCCTTATCACACCTTTGTTGCGGTGTGAAACCCGCTCCCACCTGTCCACCCTTATTCCTCCTCCCTACATATATCACACTTATCGCTCCTGTTGCAGCGTGCAACCCGATCCCACCTGTCCATCCTTATTACACCTTTGTTGCGGCGTGCAACCCGCTCCCACCAGACATATCATCACCTTATATTAATTTATGAAAACTTTCACAATTCACGCCAAGCCTTTCACAACATTTCTGTTTCAACACAACATCACAACCTTATATTAATTTATTTAGCCTTCACCATTAAGGCCAAGTCTTTCACAATATTTCTCTTTCAACAATATATCACAGCCTTATATTAATTCATAAAGCTTTCATAATTAAGGCCAAGCCTTTCACAATATTTCTCTTTCAACAATATATCACAGGAACATCAATATGTATATCTAAACTTCGTAAAACAACACCAAACTGCTCAATCGGTTGTCCCACAAGGGAAACCAATAAACAACCAATACTCTTTACAAAATAACCACCACAGTGTTTAACAACAAGGTAACAACATCAAATAGTCATAGAACAATTAAGACAAGAACAAATTATTTTTGAAACGGGGAAAGGATCATGCTTAACAGGAAAATTGGGTGGTGCATAGATACTCGTCACCTCACCTATACACCACACACATGCATTTCACATAGCAAACAAGTGGGGACTCCTATTCCCTCAAGCCCAAGTTAGACCAAACATTTACCTCGATCTCACAAGAAATTCACCGTTCTTGCACTGTCTTTCCTTTAGCATTTGCTTGTAATCCGCTCGAATCTAATAACAATTGGTTCAATGTTATCAATCCTAGCATAAAGGAATCATCTTTATTGAAAAGCAATGGGTTTCCTAAGTTTTCCTATCAAATTTCAAAAATCGACCCCGGACTCACTTGGTCTAAACTCGAGGTTCGGAACAAAACCCGCTTACCCAATCATCCCCGAGCACGGATATACAATTGGTATTTGAATCCGGCCTCAATTCGAGGTCCAATTCCCCAAATTTTGAAATTCCTAAGTTCGACCCAAAAATCCCAATTTTTACCATGAAAACTCTAGATTTTTGGTTGAAATCTTGTTAAAAGTTGTTAAGGAATGAAAGGAATTAGTTAAAGATCACTTACCAATGATTTGGAGAAGTTTGGGTGTTTGAAAAGTCGCCTATGGAGGGTTTGAGAGAATTGAAGACTGGGTGAAAATCCCGTCAAAAATCTCATTTAATAGGCTGCGGATCTCGCATTTGCGAGCTTGGGTTCGCATTTGCGAACCCTGGGCATTCCGGGCATATATCGCAAATGCGAACAGGACCTCGCATTTGCGGACAAGGTCCTTCGCATTTGCGACCTAGGGACCTCGCATTTGCGATATTAGAGGCTTGACATTGGCTTCGCATTTGCGAGATCAGAGATCTGCACACCAGATGTTTCAGTTGTTGGGAATTTTTCTAAGTCTAGACACTCCGTAGCCTACCCAGAACTCACCCGAGCTCTTGTGGCTCCAAACCAAACATTCACACACATCTAGAAACATCATACAGACTTGTTTGTGAAATCAAATCATCAAATTAACATCAAAATCTAAAGATTTGGCCTAGAAATTCAAGATTTTCTCAAGAACACTCAAATTTCCAACTTTTCAACCAGATGTCCGAATTATATCAAATCAACTCCGATTCTCATGAAACATCACAGATAGGACTTACATAACATAACAAACTTGTTCCGGGCTACGGAACCAAAATACGTGCCCGATATCATAAATTTCAAATATTATTTCATTTCTTTATTTCTTGAATTAACCAGCTGTCACGACCCCAAATCCTAACTGGTCGTGATGGCGCCAATCGTGGAACTAGGCTAGCCAACACTCAAAATTTTCACATTTTTCTTTTCAAATATCTCAATTTATTTTCAACGATTCATAATACGCATATAAATTTCGAAATCTTTAAACAAAACAACTAAGATAACATTCTACAACCACCCCCAAGACTCGGAGTCAGCATGTCATGAGCATCTACGAAATAAACTAACTCTGCTATTGTCATAGACAAAGTCTAGGAATAATATATTAATACTGAATAAGGAAGGGAAATGGAGAAGATGCGGATGCTGGACAACTACCTCGAAATCCCGTAAGCTGCGGATAACGAACTCGGACGACTACTGCTACAAATCAATACCTGGATCTGCACACAGAGGTGAAGGGAGTAATGATGAGTACGCCAACTCAGTAGTAATGAAAATAAATCACAGTCTGAGAAATAAGAAACACAACATAGATACACCAATTCACAAAAATAGTAAATCACCAAGTCACCATAAGTGTTCATCAAATACATAAGTCCAAAAACCCTTATTACACCTTTGTTGCGGCGTGCAACCCGCTCCCACCAGACATATCATCACCTTATATTAATTTATGAAAAATTTGACAATTCACGCCAAGCCTTTCACAACATTTATGTTTCAATAATTTATTAAGCCTTCACCATTAAGGCCAAGCCTTTCACAATATTTCTCTTTCAACAATATAGCACAGCCTTATATCAATTCATAAAGCTTTCACAATTAAGGCCAAGCCTTTCACAATATTTCTCTTTCAACAATATAGCACAGCCTTATATCAATTCATAAAGCTTTCACAATTAAGGCCAAGCCTTTCACAATATTTCTCTTTCAACAATATATCATAGGAACATCAATGTGTATATCTAAACTTCGTAAAAAAACACCAAACTGCTCAATCGGTTGTCCCACAAGGGAACCCAATAAACAACCAATACTATTTACAAAATAACCACCACAATGTTTAACAACAAGGTAACAACATCAAATAGTCATAGAACAATTAAGACAAGAACACATTATTTTTGAAACGGGGAAAGAATCATGCTTAACAGGAAAATTGGGTGGTGCATAGATACTCGTCACCTCACCTATACACCACACACATGCATTTCACATAGCAAACAAGTGGGGACTCCTATTCCCTCAAGCCCAAGTTAGACCAAATATTTACCTCGATCTCACAAGCAATTCACCGTTCTTGCACTGTCTTTCCTTTAGAATTTGCTTCTAATCCGCTCGAATCTAATCACAATTTGTTCAATGTTATCAATTCCAGCCTAAAGGAATCATCTTTATTGAAAAGCAATTGTTTTCCTAAGTTTTCCTATTAAATTTCAAAAATCGACCCCGGACCCACTTGGTCTAAACTCGAGGTTCGGACCAAAACCCGTTTACCCAATCACTCCCGAGCACGGATATACAATTGGTATTTGAATCCGACCTCAATTCGAGGTCCAATTCCCCAAATTTTGAAATTCCTATGTTCGACCCAAAAATCCCAATTTTTACCATGAAAACTCTAGATTTTTGGTTGAAATCTTGTTAAAAGTTGTTAAGGAATGAAAGGAATTAGTTAAAGATCACTTACCAATGATTTGGAGAAGTTTGGGTCTTTGAAAAGTCGCCTATGGAGGTTTAGGGTTTGAGAGAATTGAAGAATGGGTGAAAATCCCGTCAAAAATTTCATTTAATAGGCTGCGGATCTCGCATTTGCGAGCTTGGGTTCGCATTTGCGAACCCTGGGCTTTTCGGGCATATATCGCAAATCCGAACAGGACCTCGCATTTGCGAACAAGGTCCTTCGCATTTGCGACCTAGAGACCTCGCATTTACGAGATCAGAGGCTTGACATTGGCTTCGCATTTGCGAGATCAGAGACCTGCACACCAAATGTTTCAGCTGTTGGGAATTTTTCTAAGTCTAGACACTCCGTAGCATACCCGAAACTCACCCGAGCCCTTGTGGCTCCAAACCAAACATTCACACACATCTAGAAACATCATACTATCACGACCCAAATCTCGATTCAGGTCGCGATGGCGCCCAACAGCGAGGTTAGGCCAGCCAATATAGAAACACTAAGTGTTACCATTCCCAGTTACGAAAATTTTATCTTTTAACCAATTTTAAACATATATAAACATAATAATGGCGGGGGATGTGAAATAAAACTACAAGTGCAGAAAATCAACCAATAGGCATGTCGCATAACATATGTACAACCAACAACCCAAAATATACACTACGTGTGTGCCGGGAACTAGTGTCACAGGCAACTACTGAATATACAATGACTAAAAGATATACAGAGTCTCAGTCTGAATGAAATAGATAGAGAATATGACACAAGAAAACTCCAGGGTGCTGCCAGGAAGTCGCCAAGAGGAGCAGCTCACCGTGAAGTATAGTCAGTCAGTCAATACCTAGCCCCGGCCTGATAATCCGAAATACCAGCCTCCGGACCTGTACAGTCAAGTACAGAAGAAAAGAAAGTGCAGCATGAGTACATATATAAATATGTACCTAGTGAGTATCCCGTCTAATCTCGAAGAAGTAGTGACGAGAGGTCGACTCGATACTCACTAAGGTCCAACAGTAATAATGTAACGCAGGATGTAAGGAAAACAGTAGATATGTAAGCAATGCACCACAATTGTAAAGAGAATACAGAGTTTCCAAATAAATATCGAAAGCAATATCAACTTCCCTGTCTCTTTTCCCATCCACCTGTCACGTCATAAATCAGGAATTCAACACCAAACAGTCATGCGCACATAAGTGTAAAGCAACCGGCTAGAGTCAAGAGGAAGAATAGCTATGCACTGCCGGGGATTGACCGGCCCGTACCATGAGTGCATGCTTACAATGTAAGCATATAAAGAAGAGCTATGCACTGACGGGGATCGACCGGCCCATACCATGAGTGCATGCTTACCAAGAGTCCAACTACGCACTACCGGGGATCGACCGGCCCGTACCGTAAGTGCGTCTATCAATGTAACCACACCGTATCATAATGTAACTTCGTCCATGCACTGCCGGGGATCGACCGGCTCATACAATAAGTTCATTCTCAAATAAATCCCTGCGCACTGTCGGGGATGGACCGGCCCATACCGTGAGTGCACTATAAATCCACTGTGGTGCACGACCCGCTCCTGTAAGAGTGAAGGAAACCATATGCCGCTCATGGAATGTAAATTACGAGGCGGCTATCATGCACACAAAAATGTAAAGTTCAATTCATCACAATCCTTCCCAATTATTAAGTAAATGAAAACGCAGGGAGACAGTAGTATATCAAGCATGAATTTAAGCATATACTTCACTTTAAGGCAGAATACATGGCATGCTGTGGTCCTACACTACCTGGACATAACAATAGTAGTCGCTATGTACAGACTCTCGTCACAAGGTACGCACGTAGCACCCAAATACAAACATACAACACATAGAACACCTATGGGGACAATTTTCCTCTTACAAGGTTAGAAAGGAGACTCACCTCGTGACACCCCTCGGATCAAGGATGCGCCCGAATCTCCGAAATCTACTCTCAACGGCTCACAACTAGCCAAACATGGTATAATTGAATCAATTTCTGTCCAAAGAAAGAGATTAACAAGAAATTCCAAAATTTAGCGTTCTTGAAGGTCTTCGGAAATTCGACCCCGGGCTCACACGTTCGGATTTTCAAAAATTCTTGAAGGAACCCATTACCCGAAGTATAAGGATCATAATTATGCAAGTTCTTGCTAGAATTCATGGAAACAATGAGTAATTCATAATTTTCCCAAAATCCCTAAATATCTATAAATTTCTATGAATTTTTAGGATAATTAGAAGAGAATTTCATAAGGAATTGATATTAGAATCATGAAAACTAAGGAATTAACTTACCTTGATGATAATGGTGGAAAACCCTCTTGAAATGCTCTCTAAAACTTTGAGGAAAAAGATGGGAATGCACAATTTTGGCTAAGTCCCGCTTTTAAAAGAGACTGCCTAGTTGCAACTTCTATGCGATCGCGACCTAAGGCCTGTGATCGCGAAGGCCAACTGGCCAGACCTCTGCGATCGCTGCAGCGGTCCTGCGATCGCGAAGAGCAACTCCCCTGACCTCTGCGATCGTGGCAGAGGTCCTGCGATCGCGAAGAACAAAGTTACCCAGCCTAGCTGTGACTCAGTGTGATCGCGAGAAAGGACTGCGATCGCGAATCTTTGGAACCCAGACCTATGCGATCGCAAGGGGAAGGCTGCGATCGCAGAGAACAACCAGCAGCCCAGCAAAATCCTTCTCCGCGATCGCAACCCTCCTCCTGCGATTGTAGAGAAGGAAACCAGATAAATTTTTTTTGGTTTTTCTAACTTAGCTCCCGGGAGTCTAAAACACACCCGAGCCCCTCGGGACCCCATCCAAAAGCACCGGAACTTCCGGAACATGAAAACAACGACGAAACTCAAAATTCAACCCCAACACCAAATTGAATCAACTTAAGAACTTAAGAATTCTAGAATTCGCTTCATTGCGCCGAACGAGCCTATACTACTCGGAATGACTTCAAATTTGACTATACGGAACTATTCCCGATCCCGGAATTCCGTTCGGACCTCGATAGCATAAATTCACGTCCCAGCCCAAATTTCAAACATAAGGAAATCTCCCAGGTCATCGAAAACCCGAGCCGAATATACGCCCAAGTCCGAAATCATCATACGGAGCTACTGGAGCTGTCAGAACTCGATTCCGAGGTCGGTTGCTCAAAATGTTGACCGAAGTCAAACTTGGCCAAATAGGCCAACCTTAAGGAACCAAGTGTTCCTAAACCACTCAAATCATTCCCAAATCCCGAACCACCCGCTCCCGCAAGTCATAAAGCACGAATAGCCGCTAAGAAAGGCTTCATCTAAGGGAACGGGATCCTAATACGCAAAACGACTGGCTGGGTCGTTACATTCTCCCCCTCTTAAACAAACGTTCTTCCTCGAACGAGTCTAGAATTGTACCTAGAGTGCTGAATAGATGTGGATATCTGCGTCTCATGTTCTGCTCGGACTCCAAAGTCGCCTCCTCAACTGGTTGGCCCCTCCACTGGACCTTAACCGCAGAAACTTCCTTGGACCTCAACTGATGGTCCTGCCTATCAATAATAGCAATTGGCTCCTCCTCGTAGCCCAACTTCTCATCTAACTGAATAGTGTTGTAATCAACCACGTGCGAGAAGTCGGCATGATACCTCCGAAGCATGGATACGTGAAATACTGGATGGACTCCTGACAAGGCTGGAGGTAAAGAAAGCTCATAAGAAACCTCTCCGACCCGCTTCAACACCTCGAGAGGACCTATAAACCTAGGGCTCAACTTGCCTTTCTTCCCAAATCTCATGATGCCCTTCATCGGCGAAACCTTAAACATAACCTTATCCCCCTCCATGAATGCCACATCACGTGCCCGTTGATCTGCGTAGCTCTTCTGCCTAGACTGTGTTGTGCGGAGCCTCTCCTGAATAATCTTCACCTTCTCTAAAGCATCTCTCACCAGAGCTGTGCCGTATAACTTGGCCTCACCAAGCTCAAACCACCCAATCGGAGAACGACATCGTCGACCATATAAAGCCTCGAATGGAGCCATCTCTATGCTGGACTGATAACTATTATTATATGCAAACTCCGCCAAAGGCAAGAACTGGTCCCACTGACCCCCGAAATCAATCACACAAGCCCTGAGCATGTCCTCTAAAATCTGAACTATACGCTCTGACTGGCCATCAGTCTGAGGGTGAAATGCTGAACTAAGGTCTATCTGAGTACCCATCTCGCGGTGCAAAGCTCTCCAGAAGTGCGAAGTGAACTAAGGATCTCGATCCGAAATGATAGACACCGATACACCATGCAACCAGACTATCTCTCGAAGGTAAATCTGAGCCAGCCTCTCTGTAGTATAAGTAGTAGCCACGGGAATGAAATGCGCTGATTTGGTCAATCTATCCACAATGACCCAAACTGCGTCAACCTTCCGCAAAGTCCGAGGCAACCCAACCACGAAGTCCATGGTGATGCGCTCCCATTTCCACTCAGGAATGGGCATCTGCTGGAACAAGCCTCCTGGCCTCTGATGCTCGTACTTAACCTGCTGAAAATTTAGACACCTTGCCACATACTGAACAATATCCTTCTTCATCCGCCTCCACCAGAAATGTTGCTTCAAATCACGATATATCTTCGTCGCTCCTGGATGAACTGAATACCGAGAACTGTGCGCCTCCGCTAGAATCTTATCCCTCAGGCCATCAACATCAGGAACACACAATCGGCCCTGGAGTCTCAGAACACCATTCTCGCCTAAGGTAATCTTCTTGGCCCTGCCCTGGACCACCGTATCCCGAAGCTCTGCCAGACGTGGATCATCAAACTGTCGAGCCTTAATATCTCCCAATAATGAAGACTGAGCAACCACATGAGTCAGAACTCGACGAGGCTCTGAAAGGTCCAATCTCACCAGGCGATTGGCCAAGGACTGAATGTCCAAGGCTTTCTCTCCTCCGCAGCAATGTAGGCCAAACTACCCATACTCGTTGCTCGCCTGCTCAAAGCATCTGCTACTACATTCGCCTTGACTGGGTGATACAAAATAGTGAGATCGTAGTCCTTTAACAACTCAAGCCATATCCGCTGCCTCAAATTAAGGTCCCTCTGTTTAAGCAAGTACTGCAGGCTGCGGTGGTCAGTATAGACCTCACATGATACACCATACAAATAATGCCGCCATATCTTCAAAGCATGAACTATCGCCGCCAACTCCAAGTCATGCACAGGGTAATTCTTTTCATGAACCTTCAGTTGGCGTGAAGCATAAGCAATAACCCTGCCATACTGCATCAACACACATCCCAAACCGACGCGTGAGGCGTCACAATATACAGTATACACCCCTGACTTAGAAGGCAATGAAAGAACTGGTGCTGACGTCAATACTGACTTGAGCTTCTGAAAGCTCGCCTCACAATCATCGGACCATCGAAACGGGGCATTCTTCTGAGTCAATCTAGTCAATGGAGCGGCAATAGAAGAGAATCACTCCACGAATCGACGGTAATAACCTGCTAAACCCAGAAAACTCCTGATCTCTGAAGCTGAAGTGGGACGTGGCCAACTCTGAACTGCCTCAATCTTCTGCGGATCAACCTTGATACCCTCTCCGGACACCACGTGCTCCAAAAATGCCACAGACTCCAACCAGAACTCGCACTTGGAGAACTTAGCATATAACCTCTATTCTCGCAAGGTTTGAAGCACAACTCTCAAATGCTGCTCGTGCTCAACCAAGATCCGTGAGTAGATCAATATATAATCAATGAAAACAATAACGAAAGAGTCGATATACGGCCTGAATACCCTATTCATCAAGTCCATAAATGCTGCTGGGGCATTAGTCAAGCCAAATGACATCACTAGAAACTCATAATGGCCATATCTGGTGCGAAAAGCATTCTTCGGAACATCAGACGCCCGAATCTTCAGCTGGTGATAACCCGATCTCAGATCTATCTTAGAAAACACTCGAGCCCCCTACAACTGGTCAAACAAATCATCAATGCGCGACAGGGGATACTTTTTCTTGATGGTCACTTTATTCAGCTGGCGGTAATCAATGCACATCCGCATGGACACATCCTTCTTCTCTACAAATAACACTGGAGCACCCCACGGCGACACACTCGGCCTAATAAACCCCTTGGACAACAACTCCTCAAGCTTCTCCTTCAACTCCTTTAGCTCCTTAGGTGCCATACGATACGGGGGAATAGAAATAGGCTGAGTATCTGGAACCAAATCAATGCAGAAATCTATATCTCGATCTGGAGGCATGCCTGGAGGGTCTGAAGGAAACACATCCGAAAACTCTCGAACGACAGGCACTGAATCGATGGTAGGAGACAAGGAGGTGGTGTCCCACACAGAAGCAAAGTAGGCTAAACACCCCTTCTCGACTATATGCCGAGATTTCATGAAGGAAATGACCCGACTGAAGGCACTAACTGAAGAACCCCTCTACTCTAACCTCAGCGACTCAGGCATGGCTAATGTAACTGTCTTGGCATGGCAATCCAATACAGCATGATAAGGAGATAGCCAATCAATGCCCAAAATAACCTCGAAATCAACCATATCAAGCAATAACAGGTCGGCTCTGGTCTCAAGCCCACATAAAGCAATCACACATGATCGGTAAACCCGGTTTACCACTACGGAGTCGCCCACAGGAGTGGACACATACAAGGGAGAACCCAAAGACTCACGAGGAACATCCAGGAAATGAGCAAATAATGCTGAAACATATGAATAGGTGGATCCTGGATCGAATAGCACTAAAGCCTCTCTACCACAGACCGAGATGATACCTGTAATCATGGCGTCTGAGGCCACTGCGTCGGATCTAGCTGGAATAACATAGAATCTGGATGAAGCACCCGATGACTGAGCTACCCCGGAATGAGCTGGAGCTGACTGACCCCCTCCTGACTGGCCTCCCCCTCTAGGACGGCCCCTACCAACCGACCCCCACCCCTAGGTGGTCGTGCTGCAGGTGCTGAAATCATAGGCTGGTGACTCTACGGCACGGTCTTGCCCCGATACCTGGGACACTGCCTGATCATGTAGCCCAGCTCCCCACACTCGAAACAACCTCTAGGCATCCTAGCCTGCTGTCCTGAAGAAGAAGAAGAACCCTGAATAGCCGGAGGGCGGTAAGAATCATCTGGCATGGCACTGAAATAGGAACCGGAGGATCTCTGACGGCTGGAGTAACCACTGGGTGCACTCTGGATATCTGGAGGATGATTAGAGCGCTCTGGCATGGCACTAAACTGAGGCCTGGCTGGAACAACCCTAAGAGGTAGTGCAGGTGATGAATATGAAGGCCTGCTGAACTGACTACCTCCGAACTGACCCCTGCCCCTAGCTGGAGCACCCCTAAAGTCACCTGCAAACCTTGCCCTCTTGTCCTGCTGACCCTGCTCCCTACTCCTCGCACGGTAACCCTCAATCCGTCGAGCTATCTCGACTACAAGCTGGTAGGGGGTACCCATCTCAACCTCTCTAGCCATGGAGGTCCTGATGCCTGGATGTAAGCCTGCCACGAACAGTCGGACTCTCTCTGCATCAGTGGGCAATATCATTAGAGCATGGCGAGATAGCTCTGAAAACCTCGCCTCATAATCCGTCACAGACATCTGTCCCTGCTCTAACCTCTCAAACAGGCCCCGAAGCTCCTCCCTCTCAGACGGCGGAATGTACCTATCCAAGAATAGCTGAGTGAACTGACCCCAAGTGACAGGAGGAGAATTCGCTGGCCTATTAAGAACATATGACTGCCACCAACGGCGAGCTCTACCCTCAAGCTGAAATGTGGTGAAGTCTACCCCATGTGACTCTAATATCCTTATATTGTGCAGTCTCTCCCTGCACCGGTCAATAAAATCCTGTGCATCCTCACCCCGCTCACCCCCGAAGGTCGGTGGGCGAAGTCGGGTCCATCTATCAAGCATCTTCTATTGGTCCCCCTCTGCAACTGGCCTGGGCTCTGGTACTGCCACCCTGGGCTGAACCCCAATCACGGGTGGTGTATCTGGAGTACGATGTGCTACCGCTGCCGGTCCCGTAGCCTGAGCGGTAGGGGTCCGTACTCCCCCTCTTGCCTGAGAAGTAGTAGGATCTGATGGAAGTATACCGGCCTACGACATGGTATCCATAAATCTCAACATACGGCCCATGACCTCCTGGAAGCCCGACGCTGTCATAAAATCAGCTGGTGCTGGAGCTACTGGAGGCAGCTCATCCTGCTCCTCAATATACGGATCCTCAATCGGTGCAACCGGTACAGCTCTGGGACGCCCTCGCCCCTACCACAAATAGGAGCCCTACCCCTGCCCCTACCACATCCTCGAGCGGCGGGGGTAACAGCCTCCCCTAGATCAGAAACATGTGAAGCACGCGTCCTCACCATCTATGAGAGAGTAGAAGATCAAATTTGAGTACATCATCGGTTGCACGATAAGATATGAATCAAAAGGAGTTCCCTAACACCCTATAGACTCCTGAAGATAAGTACAGACGTCTCCATACCGATCTGCAAGACTCTACTGGTCTTCCCGTGACTCGTGAGACTACGTGAACCTAAGGCTCTGATACCACATTGTCACGACCCAAATCTCGATTCAGGTTGCGATGGCGTCCAACAGCGAGGTTAGGCCAGCCAATATAGAAACACTAAGTGTTACCATTCCCAGTTACGCAAATTTCATCTTTTAACCAATTTTAAACAGATATAAACATAATAATGGCGGGTGATGTGAAATAAAACTACAAGTGCGGAAAATCAACCAATAGGCATGTCGCATAACATATGTACAACCAACAACCCAAAATATACACCACGTGTGTGCCAGGAACTAGTGTCACGAGTGTCACGGGCAACTTCTGAATATACAATGACTAAAAGATATACAGAGTCTCAGTCTGAATGAAATAGATAGAGAATATGACACAAGAAAACTCCAGGGTGCTGCCAGGAAGTCGCCAAGAGGAGCATCTCACCGTGAAGTATAGTCAGTCAGTCAATACCTAGCCTCGACCTGATAATCCGAAATACCAGCCTTCGGACCTGTACAGTCAAGTACAGAAGAAAAGAAAGTGCAGCATGAGTACATATATAAATATGTACCCAGTGAGTATCCCGTCTAATCTCGAAGAAGTAGTGACGAGAGGTCGACTCGATACTCACTAAGGTCTAACAGTAATAATGTAACGCAGGATGTAAGGAAAACAGTAGACATGTAAGCAATGCACCACAGTTGTAAAGAGAATACAGAGTTTCCAAATAAATATCGAAAGCAGTATCAACTTCCCTGTCTCTTTTCCCATCCACCTGTCACGTCATAAATTAGGAATTCAACATCAAACAGTCATGCGCACATAAGTGTAAAGCAACCGGCTAGAGTCAAGAGGAAGAATAACTATGCATTGTCGGGGATCGACCGGCCCGTAACATGAGTGCATGCTTATAATGTAATCATATCAAGAAGAGCTATGCACTGCTGGGATCGACCGACTTGTACCATGAGTGCATGCTTACCAAGAGTCCAACTACGCACTACCGGGGATCGACCGGCCCGTACCGTAAGTGCGTCTATCAATGTAACCACACCGTATCATAATGTAACTTCGTCCATGCACTGCCGGGGATCGACCGGCCCGTACCATAAATGCATTATCAAATAAATCCCTGTGCAATGCCAGGGATCGACCGACCCGACCGTGAGTGCACTATAAATTCGCCGTGGCGCACGACCCGCTCCTGTAAGAGTGAAGGAAACCATATGTCGCTCGAATGTAAATTACGAGGCGACTATCATGCACACACAAATGTAAAGTTCAATTCATCACAATCCTTCCCAATTATTAAGTAAATGAAAACTCAGGGAGACAGTAATATATCAAGCATGAATTTAAGCATATACTTCACTTTAAGGCAGAATACATGGCATGCTGTGGTCCTACACTACCCGAACATAACAATAGTAGTCGCTACGTACGGACTCTCATCACAAGGTACGCACGTAGCCTCCAAATACAAACATACAACACATACAACACCTATGGGGAAAATTTCCCTCTTACAAGAATAGAAAGGAGACTCACCTCGTGACGATATCACCCCTCGGATCAAGGATGCGCCTGAATCTCCGAAATCTACTCTCGACGGCTAACAACTAGCCAAACATGGTATGATTGAATCAATTTCAGTCCAAAGAAGGAGAATTAACAAGAAACTCCAAAATTTAGCATTCTTGAAGGTCTTCAGAAATTCGACCCCGGGCCCATACATTCGGATTTTGAAAATTCTTGAAGGAACACATTACCCGAAGTCTAAGGATCATAAATATGCAAGTTCTTGCTAGAATTCATGGCAACAATGAGTAATTCATAATTTTCCCAAAATCCCTAAATATCTAACAATTTCTATGAATTTTTAGGATAATTAGAAGAGAATTTCATAAGGAATTGATATTTGAATCATGAAAACTAAGGAATTAACTTACCTTGATGATAATGGTGGAAAACCCTCTTGAAATGCTCTCTAAAACCTTGAGGAAGAAGTTGGGAATGAAGAATTTTGGCTAAGTCCCGCTTTTAAAAGAGACTGCCAAGTTGCAGCTTCTATGCGATCGCGACATGAGGCCTGTGATCGCGAAGGCCAACTGGCCAGACCTCTGCGATCGCGGCAGGGGTCCTGCGATCGCGAAGACCAACTCCCCTGACCTCTGCGATCGCGGAAGAGGTCCTGCGATCGCGAAGAACAAAGTTACCCGGCCCAGCTGTGCCTCAGTGCGATCGCGAGAAAGGACTGCGATCGCAAAGCTTTGGAACCTAGACCTATGCGATCACAAGGGGAAGGCTGGAATCGCAGAGAACAACCAGCAGCCCAGCACAATCCTTCTCCGCGATCGCAACCCTCCTCCTGCGATCGCAGAGAAGGAACCCAGATAGAGAAATTCTGGTTTTTCTAACTTAGCTCCCGGGGGTCTAAAACACACCCAAGCCCCTCGAGACCCCATCCAAAAGCACCGGGAAGTTTGTATTCATGATACAGACTCGCTCCAACTTTCGAAACATGAAAAACAACGACGAAACTCAAAATTCAACCCCAAAACCAAATTGAACCAACTTAAGAATTCTAGAACTCACTTCATTGTGCCGAACGGGCCTATAGTACTCAGAATGACTTCAAATTTTGCAGACAAATCATAAATGACTATACGAAACTATTCCCGGTCCCGAAATTCCGTTCGGACCTCGATAGCATAAAATCATGTCCCAACCCAAATTTCAAACATAAGGAAATCCTGATTTCCATTTCGGGCGCCGAAATGCCTCCGGGACATCGAATACCCGAGCCGAACATACGTCCAAGTCCGAAATCATCATACGGAGCTACTGGAGCTATCAGAACTCGATTCCGAGGTCGTTTGCTCAAAATGTTGACCGAAGTCAAACTTGGCCAAATAGGCCAACCTTAAGGAACCAAGTGTTCCTAAACCACTCAAATCATTCCCAAATCCTGAACCACCCGCTCCCGCAAGTCATAAAGCACGAATAGCCGCTAAGGAAGGCTTCATCTAAGGGAACGGGATCCTAATACGCAAAACGACCGACTGGGTCGTTACACATACAGACTTGTTTGCGAAATCAAATCATCAAATTAACATCAAAATCTACAGATTTTGCCTCAAAATTCATGATTTTCTCAAGAACACTCAAATTTCCAACTTTTCAACCGGATGTCCGAATTACATCAAATCAACTCCGATTCTCATGAAACTTCACAAATAGGACTTACATAACACAACGAACTTGTTCCAGGCTACAAAACCAAAAGATGTGCCCGATATCATAAATTTCACATATTGTTTCATTTCTTTATTTCTTGAATTAACCAGCAGAACAATTTTCTTCAAAAATTGTTTTCTAAGGCTAGGGACCTTGGAATTCAATTCCGGGCATACGCCCAAATCCCATATTTTACTGCGGACCTCCCGGGATTGTCAGAACATAGATCCGAGTCCGTTTACTCAAAGGGTTGGCCAAAGTCAACTAAAACCAAATTTTAACTCTCGAAATTTCTATTTCCCGTATTTTCACATAAGAGTTTTCCTGATTCACGCTCGGACTGCACACGCAAATTGAGATAATTAAAATTAGTCTTTTGAAGGCCTAAGAGCCTAGAATGGAGTCTTAATTAATAATATGACCCTTTGGGTCATCACAATCTCCCCCTCTTAAGCAAACGTTCGTCCTCGAACGGACATAGAAAATTACTTGGTTTGGAGTTAACTACTCCGCCTATTCATCTCGGATTCCCAAGTAGTTGCCTCAATGGCTGATCTCTCTACTGCACACGAACTAAATGGAAATTCCTTTGTCTTTGGGAATCAATAATGAAGAGGGAATGCTATTCACCCGTTGAAAAAATATTGGATACTCGCTTAAAAATCGTCGATTGAGACTCATTATATCCATTATTTGAAAATGTAAAATAAGGTCAAGATGAGTCCACTCCGAGGGAAATGTGAATTTTACCTTGGGAAATTCAAGAATTGAACATTCGCCAACCGGCTCCACGAGTATTTGTGATACCAAGAAAATGAGGACTTAAAGTCGACCGACGTAATTGAAAATATGGTTGAACTGGATTCCAGTCCGGGATAAATAAAGGATACCAAAATTTCGGGAAGAATTGAATCTCGAAGGTTTGACAACCAATGTTCGTGCATCAAAGATTTGGAGGCACTATCTCCATGGTGTGTCAGGTGAGGTTTTCACAGACCCTTGCGGTCTTCGGTACTCATTCAAGCAAAAGAATCTCAATCAGGGACAGAGGAGATGGTTGGAGTTATTGAAAGATTATGACATCATATTCCAAGCATTTCTCAACATCAGACCGGTGTGGTGACATGGAAATTGAACTACATGATTCAAAAGAGATTACGAGAAGGAGGAGCAGAAGTCACACCATTTACAATTTGAAAGGAATAATAAGGCAAATAACATTCCTCACATGAAATCGAGAAGTGTAGAGTGAAGAAGTTAGAGTATGGCTTGATCATCAACCTATCATTCTCACCGTTCGCGGTCACAAGCTTGATTCCAAATTAGGTGGCCAATTTTTTTCTATTTCTCAAGCGACGAGACAATTGGTAAAATTAATTTATGTCGTGCCATGTCGTTAAATATGGTGCTTGGTGAAAGCAATCTATTATTTCTCAAATAATTAGTCATTCCAACAATTAGAATTTGTTTAGTGTAAGGATTATTTTATCGCTATTTATTATTATAAAATATTTTATTATAAATGTTATCTTATTCTTATTTTATCTTATTTTAAAGAAAACATTTTTTTTGAAGTGGAGTTCGTATTTGCGAACTCTGGTTCGCATTTGCGAGCTGTACAGTTTCCTAGGGAGGTTCGCATTTGCGAACTGGGTATCGCAAATGGGATACCTGAGGGCTTAATTAGCCTGGACGATTTAGTTTTGCAAAGAAACTAAAAATTCACTTTTGAGACCCCAAAGAAACATGCAATTTAGTTCTTCAAAACCTTCCAACTCTCAATTCCTCACGTCTAGGTGCAACAATCAGGTAAACTTGCTAAATTCTTGCATTTTCTTCTTCCTCTTCTTCTTCTTTTTCAATTATTTTTCCAAAACCTAGGGCTTGAAGTGTGTTCTTGTTTTTTTGTGCACAAACACTAGAAAACTCAAATTTCATGTTGTCATTTTCTGGGTGAGGTTAGTTGAGAGTGTTAGTCCAACAATGCGTGAGGAATTTGAGAGAAATCTGAGTGCCATTGATATTTAGAAATAGGGGTAGCATTTTGGGTCTAGATTTCGGAATTTCTTTGCATTTGTGTGGTTCTATGTGATGTTTATTGCATGATTTAGTGTGTAGAGACCATTTGAGGTATATTGGGGGTTGTTAGAAGTGATTTCATGGAAGAAATTTCCGGATTAGGAACTGTTCTAGGGTTGGGGGAGACGGGTTCGCATTTGCAAATGGGGAGTTCGCATTTGCGAACTCTGATTGTTTCGGGGGACTTCGCAATTGCGAAGGATGGCTCGCAATTGCGATCCAGGGCCACTTCGCATTTGCGAGGAAATAGTCGCAAATGCAACTTCTGAAGGGGGATTGAGAACTTCGCATTTGCGAAGGAAATATCGCAAATGCAACATTAGAGAGCGAGCATTTGCATATTTTTGAAATTTTCAAAAAAATTTCTAAGTGTGGTCTCAGCTGTCCAACCACCCTTTTGCGATCTGAGATTCATTTTGCCACATATTTCATGGCTATACTCCGTTTTCATTTCAATGATTTGTTTTGCAGGCCCACATATTGAGAATGAGTTCCGACTCCACGGAATCCTTGCCCAGAAGTCCCATGGAACTTGAGGACAACTATGACAAACACAGATTCTTATCACGAGGGTGCCAGGAATGGTATTATAACGAGTAAATCACAAAGAAGTTGCTCCCGTAGAGTGGAATAGTGATGGATAACGTTGAGCAATGTCTGCCTGAGTTCTTCCAGAAGCTTGTTGCTATGGGCTGGATTTGTTTGGCCCCTCCGCCTTGTACGGCAAAGGAGTAATGGGTGAGGGAGTTCTATGTGAATCTCTCTGCCATAAACATGAAAAATCCGAAGATGAGAATTCAAGGAAAAATTGTACATTTTGGGGCAGAAGCTGTGAACAACATCTACCACCACCTTGACCACGACATGGATCCGTTCCGTGAGAAAGATAAGCTTCCAGGGGATTGGTTGGCTTCCAAGCTATGCCCGGGTATGGATGTTCCTTGGGCATTGGATAAGAGATCACTCACCTCCCAAGAGTTCACAGCTGAAGCCAAGATATGGCTAGCTATTGTGTGCAACCGTGTCTATCAAGCGTCTAACATCTGGAATGTGCCCATACTGAGAGCACTGATGGTAGCTTGTATCATTGACGGCACTCCACTCAACGTCGGCGACATCGTCGTCAGTGAGTTAAAGGAGTACCTTCGCCTGGGTGGTACGTCACTTATATTCCCATCTCTTATTACCTAATTGTGCCAGGTGGCTGGGGTGGAGGAGGATCCAGGGGACAACTGGGTAGAGCCAGGTAAGCCTATTCACCCCTTGAAGAAGATAGGAGAGGGTGGAGTTGTCAAAAGCAAGAAGAGAAAGGTGGGATTGCCTCCTCAGGCTGAGAAGGTTAGTCAGCCTTCTCCCTCCACCAGTGGCCCATTTGACGTGCTTTCATAGGATATGAGGCAGGTTCGTGAGCTGGTATCTCGACTTCCACAGGGGCCGGGGGAAACATCTGAGGGGCCCTCTGCATATATTTCACAGAAAGACTTCAATAAATACCTTGTGGATCAGAAGAAACATGGGGCTCATTTGAAGTAGCTGGAGAAGGCGTACGCAGATTTGGCCACGACGCATGGTGGCTTGAGTACTTCTCATGCCAAGCTGGAAGGTGCACACGCCTGGATGAAGAAAAGGGAGAAGAAGAGAGATAAGTTCTTCACTCGCATGTGGAAGGGTGTGAAGGGGATGTTTAAGGTGTTAAAGCCTCAGGATCCATTGCCATCGACCGAGCCGGAGGAAGAGGATGATATTCCAGCTCCTTGGTCCGAGAAGGAGAGAGAGGAGAGGGTGACGGATTCTGACAGCCAGGGGAGTACATGATGCAGTATTCAGGAGGGCACCGTTCATAATTTTCACTTTACTTGTTAGATCTCAGGTTGAGGTGGCCTCTTTGAATAACTGTGATTTGGGATGTAATTATTTATTTACTTTCTTGTGGATTGGTGTTGGGATTTTATTCTTGTGTTCCTGTGACAACTTAATTTGCGTTTTATCTTTTAGGTGAATTGGTATTCTGTTTATCATGTTATTTATTACATTTCTGTTATGTGACACTGCCTGGTTCTCGTCTGCCAGGGTCCACATATTCATATGTTTCAGTACTATTTGCTCATTTTCTGAATGTTCCTCGTGAGCCCTTGGGTTCTCCTTTATATGTGTCGACTCCTGTGGGCGATTCTGTGGTCGTGGACTAGGTCTATCGATCTTGTGTGATCACATTCTACGGGTTCGAGACCAGATCAGACCTGTTATTGCTGTCACGCCCCAAAACCGAGGGACACGACCGGCACTCAATCGGAGGACCCCGGTCAAGCGGACCTGGAACTGCCTTTCCTATCCCACGCGTTACCCCATGATTTCAGTATACATTATTCATGTGAAATAGCCATTTAGGCTTAAGCATAAACTTACAACTTGGATTCATTTCTACTTTTGATCATTACCAACATATTATACCAAAAACTTACAAAATACATACAACATTTACCAACGTGGATCACGATTCCGAACCGTACCGTTACTTACCCAAAATACATATGTACATTACCCACATTGTGTCTACGGAGCCTCTAAGAGTACAAGGGAGTTATACAATACTTGCCGGTAACAAGGCTTGGGCTATACCTTACACAAGCACCAAAGTAAGAATCCGGGAGGAAAGATGGCATGAGCCACACTGGGCCCCGA
>ML288425.1:1274-30410 GCA_005239495.1 Nicotiana undulata
TGGGGGGGGGGGGGGGGGTTGGAGGGGTTGTTCATGTGGCGAGACAAGGTGGGAACATTATTATGCACGTGTAGCGAGACAATGCGGGAATTTACTTTACTATTGCACACGTGGCGAGACAAGGTGGGTAATGTCAGGGACTGATCTGTGATGATTTGTGATGGCCTGGGGGAATTCTTGTTGTTAATATTTGTGTAGTGGTACACTTACCTATGTAAGTGTTATCTTGTGGAAGTTATGAGAAACCATTCTATGTGTTGTTCGTTCTTTCCCTTATGCTTATTTGCTTGTATGAACTATGTTAGGACACTTGCACAAGCGTACACGTAGTGAAGCACTCTTTTCGGATAAGAGATTTTCATGATATTGTCGAGTATAGATGCACACCCTTGTTACTTGCCTTCTATGTGAAAATGGCTCTATTTAGCATGTGAGTCGTTAGTGCGGTTCTAAAGTGTAATGATGGAATAGGATGCCAATTGTTAGGGTTCAGATATTAGGAACCGTGAGTTGTGATTTTTCCGAGTTTCGGTACCTCGTGGAGTTTGTGGACCGAAACCTGATGTGAAAGCGGGTGTAGTTGTTGAGTTATTACTTGTCCTGATTTAGGTTTCATTTTCATGGTATTTCGTTGATACTTGTTGTTTCCTTTTTTTATTGCAATTATTGTATTGTTAGCCATATTGTGTAGTCTTCGTGAATATACCATATTATGTTGTTCCTACTTTTAGTATTCTTAATTAATTAATTAATTAATGGTGCAACTTATTGTATTATGGGTAAAATATTAAGAGTTCTTGTTATGCTACATGCATCCAAAACCTCTACAGTTTCAATATTAAAAACTTATGAAATTCTTAGCTATGCGTACATCATTTCTTCCCGAATTTAAAAATTCTGATATAAGTATATTTTTTCTTCTCTTTTTGCTTTTTCCTCTCTCATTTTGCTCCAAAATTGTCTAATTAGCTTGATTCATTATACCTCTCCTTATTTAAAGTCCCTTATTTAAGACCTTTAAATAGTCAAGAAACTGATGAAGACTAGGGGTCTCGATAGTCATGGTTAATTGAGGATAGTATACAACTGATGAGTTTTTAATTTATTTATTTTTTTGACTGAAAGACTCTACATTTTCCAAATTAAAAACTTATGAAATTCTCAGCTATGCGTACATCTTTTCTTCCAGAATCTATATATTCTAAATATAAATATCTTTTTTCTCCTCTTTTTGCTTTTTCCCCTCTCATATTTCTCCAAAAATGTCGAATTAGTTTGATTCATTATACCTCCCCTTATTTAAGACCTTTAATTAGTCAAGAAAATGATGAAGACTAAGGGTCTTGATAGTCATGGTTAATTGAGGATACTATACAACTGATGAGTTTTTAATTATTATATTTGTTTACTAAAAGTTTAAAATTAATTTGGTTATTTTCACCTTTCTTACCTAAAGATACCTATTTAAAGTCACCTGTGAAGGTCCAGTGAATTTGCAAATCTCATTTGATCTTTTTGTATGGGAGAAACACAAGACTCTTTAGGATGCTGGGAGTATCCAATTCACATATTCTCTTTTGGGTGAATTGTCCCAGACTTCAGGCAGATGTGTCACAGCAAGGTATTCAGACGAGTAGAGGGAGCCCAAGAGAGGGAAGGCCCAGCCCATTGATGTGTTTCATATAGTAGGCTTGAGGCTGCTACGCTAGATGATGTCATACAGGTAGGCTTTCAGTTTGTTCTAGAGCAGCATTATTCATATTTTGTTACAGCCTTGCTTATCGGGATGAGTTCTCTTATTAGTTTCCCCACCAAGGGGTGAGTTCATGACTTAGTATTATGTTTATGTGTTTGCCCCTGTTGGGAGATTCTATGAGTGGTAGCTCGTGTCTATCGTTTGTTTCTATTCGTTATTGAGAGTTACGAGACTAGTAGTTAATTCATGTTGTCCATTATGGTAAGTTGATGTGATTCCTGAGTTTTTTGGTTACGAGTGGTGATTTTGATGCTCATACGGTGTGCGAGCCAATACGTGTTGTATTATTTTTTATCAAATTGATCTAGTGAAAGGTTCTAATGGGTTTGATGTATATCCTACTTGTGATTCAGAGTTGGGGGTGGGACTCTCGTGATTTCATGTGATTTGATGTGTTTGAATTGGGTTGTGTACCACGGTGGAAGTTATATCAGGATGAAACCCTTGTGATTTGTTCATATGCTTTAATTCTTTCCTTGTATATTGTTTCGTAGGATAGTACTGATAGAGTGTTATGTCTGTCAGGCTTGTTTGATAGTTCTCTTATGTGTTTCTCTTTACTTATTCAGTCATTTTCGTTCTGTACTTCTTGAGTTTTAGCTTGCGGGGTGTGTGCCCGGTGGTGTTAGTTGTGACTTGTTAATTCGGGTGTATAATTATGAGGTAGTCGTATTCCTTGCATCGATGTCACTGTTGTGGAGGTTTGAAATAGAGTTCTAACAAATATGAGTCTAATTGTCAGTGCTGGATTTGATTTTGGGTAGCTATTCTAACTAGAAGTGTTATTATGGGCCTATGTGTGGTGTGTTATGTTGTGTGGTCGTACCTTGTGGGTGTAGGCATGAGTTGTTGCAGCTGGTTAAGACTGACACCGGATATGGATTTAGAATAGTCTTTTGGAAATGAATGGAAGGTGAGAATTTTGGCTATAAGGCTTATCGGTGTTAGTAGAAAGGCTAATTCACAGTTGAGATGGTGTTAACAGGCTTATGTGGATTGGGGTGACGTGGGGTCACCCGCGGGTGTATGATGGATATGTGCATTCAGTGACTTGAAGACTTCGAGGTGATTCTTGGCACGTTCGAGGACGAACATTTGTTTAAGATGGGGAGGATGTAACGACCCGACCAGTCATTTTGAGAAATAAAGTTTCATTTAGAGGCATAAAGTCTTGAGCAGCTTCATATTATGTGTATCGACTTGCGTGTGTGGTCGATTTTCAGTTACTGGATGATTCAGAGTCGAATTGGAAGAGGGGTTCTACTTTTGGAAGCTTAAGCGGAGAGAATTTGACCATAATTTGACTTTTGTGTAAACGGCTCCAAAATGGGTTTTGGATAATTTCAACAGATTCGTATGGTGATTTTGGACTTAGGCACGCATCCGTATTTGGATTTGGAGGTCCGTAGGGTAATTTGAAGCATTCCTGCGAAAGTTGGAAAAGTTGAAGTTAGGGAGATGGAGAAGTTTGACCCAACTGTTGAGTTTATTGATATCGGGGTTGGAATGAGATTCCGAGAGTTGGAATAGCTCTGTCATGTCATTTGGTACTTGTCTGCAAAATTTGCGTCATTCTGGGTTGATTTGATAAGTTTTGGCGCGAGTTTTAGAAGTTGGAAGGTTTGAAAGTTCATAAGTTTGATTCATGGCGCGATTTGCATTTTTTGTGTTATTTGATGTGATTTGAGACCTCGAGTAAGTCCGTGTTAGTTTATGGAACTTATTTGTGTGTTCAGACCGGGTCCCGGGGGCCTCGGGCATATTTCGGATGGGCTACGGGTATTTTTCTCCTATTTTGAAATGTTGTTCTGTCTTCTAGTGTCCCCTTTTATGCGATCGCATAGGTATAGCCACGATCGCGAAGGCTTATTTGGTGGCTAACAATTTCTTTCTTCGCATTCGGATAATCTAGTCCGCTATCGCGTAGTTATGCTTCTTCTTTCTCCGCGTTCGCATCTCAGATCCCTCGATCGCATAGCTTAGTCGTAATAGTTGGAGTAATCCCTTCTCTCTTCTGCGGTCGCATGCATCACCTCGCGATCGCGTAGTGCAGTATTGGCCTCAGCATTTTACCTTCTTCGCAATCGCACTGGTCTGTCCGCGATCACGTAGTGCAAATCTGCGGCAGCCATTATTTCCTCTTCGGGATCGCATTAATTCTTTCACGATCGCGATGCATAAACACCTGGGCAGCAGAATATATTTCCCAAATCGAGGGTTAGGCCATTTTTATCATATCTTGACTTGTAGGGCTCGGATTTGAGCAATTCGTTGTGGGTTTTTCAAGAAAATCGATTGGGTAAATGTTCTTCACCTAGAATATATTATATTCCATGATTTTATCTTTATTTTTATCATTTAATTAGTGTTTTGAGTTGGGGAAAATGGAGGTTTTTTTAAGAGAATTCTAAAATTGAAAATTCATGATTTGAGGGACGAATTGGTATCGGAATTTGATAATTTTAGTATGGTTGAACTCATATCAGAATGGGTGTTCTGGTTCTGTGAAATTTTTTGGGTTCCGAGGTGCGGGCTCGGAGCGTCTACTTTTGGACCGGTTTTTAGATTTTGATAAAGATTAAGGCTTTATGATCCGGAAGAGTTTCTTCTAAGTTTTATTTGTGCTTTGAACTTATTTTTATTAGATTTGGGCCATCCGGAGGTCATCTCACCTGAGAAGTTCATTTAAGAGTATCGATTTGTCTTCGTTGAGGTAAGTATCTTGCCTAACCTTGTGTGGGGAATTTTTTCTTAGGATTTGAGTCTTCTATGTTGATTGTAGTCTGTGTACACGAGGTGACGAGTGCGTGCTCGGACTTATTTGTGGAAAGTTGGCCTTTTAGGGTTCGTAGGTCCTTATATTCACTGAGCATGAAGTTATTCTTGATATGATTGAGTTCCTATTTACTAGTTTCACCTCTACATGATTTAATTATAATTAATTGCTTTAGAAAAATTCACTCTTATTGCCTATTTGACTCTTATTCTATTGTCATGCTTTCGCCTCATAGCTGCTTATCTTTATTTGAAATTATTATTATCTCATCCTATAATTGTTTAGTCTTAATTGAGGTTATGATTATCTTTCCCCGCTTATCCTTAATTGAATTGTTGAATATCCTTCGTAATTGCTCAACCTTAAAAGAAGTTTAGATATTTTATATCTTAGTTAACGTGTCTTTATTTGGAATTATTTGATTTGTGTTAGCTTCCTTGTTGTTGAATTGTATATTGTGGGATCGTTGCTACATATTAGTTTTCCCTTGTTGAGTCGTTCTCTTTACTCCTATCATTCTTTACTGTGGCTATTCCTTGTGAACTGGTTCTACCATTTCGTTGTGATTTAAAGTTCTTGAGTTGATTTACTTTCCGTACTTGGTATTACTGTCATTGTTGTTGTTGTACTTGTTGCAGTGATGCACGAGGTTTCTGCCATGCGGTTGTTTACATTGTGATGCACGAGGTTTCTGCCATGCGGTTGTTTACATTGTAATGCACGAGGTTTCTGTCGTGCGATTGTTGTTATGGGGTTGCACGAAATTTCTGACGTGTTGTTGTTACTATTGATATTTGCACATGCGGCGTGGCAAGGCGGGGTATATATATATATATATATATATATATATATATGTGTGTGTGTGTGTGTGTGTGTGTGTGTTTGTGTGTGGGGGGGAGGGGTTGTGCATGTGGCGAGACAAGGTGGGAACATTATTATGCACGTGTGGCGAGACAATGCGGGCATTTACTTTACTATTGCACACGTGGCGAGACAAGGTGGGTTATGTCAGGGACTTATCTGTGATGATTTGTGATGGCCTGGGGGAATTCTTGTTGTTAATATTTGTGTAGTGGTACACTTACCTGTGTGAGCGTTATCTTGTGGAAGTTATGAGAAACCATTCTACGTGATGTTTGTTCTTTCCCTTATTCTTATTTGCTTGTATGAACTATGTTAGGACACTTGCACAAGCGTACACGTAGTGAAGCACTCTTTTCGGATAAGAGATTTTCATGATATTGTTGCGTATAGATGCACACCCTTGTTACTTGCCTTCTATGTGAAAATGGCTCTATTTAGCATGTGAGTTGTCAGTGCGGTTATAAAGTGTAATGATGGAACAGGATGCCAAATGTTAGGGTTCAGGTATTAGGACCTGTGAGTTGTGATTTGTCCGAGGTTCAGTACCTCATGGAGTTTGTGGACCGAAACCTGATGTGAAAGCGGGTGTAGTTGCTGAGTTATTACTTGTCCTTGTTGTATATGTGATTTCGGATTTAGGTTGTGTTCCATTCACTCTTCTATGTCATTTTCATGGTATTTCGTTGATACTTGTTGTTTCCTTTTTTTATTGCAATTACTGTATTGTTAGCCATATTGTGTAGTCTTCGTGTAGATATCATATTCTGTTGTTCCTACTTTTAGTATTCTTAATTAATTAATTAATTAATGGTGCAACTTATTGTATTATGGGTGAAATATTAAGAGTTCTTGTTATGCTACATGCATCCAAAACCTCTACATTTTCAATATTAAAAACTTATGAAATTCTTAGCTATGCGTACATCCTTTCTTCCAGAATCTAAAAATTCTAAATATAAATATCTTTTTTCTTCTTTTTTTGCTTTTTCCCCTCTCATTTTGCTCCAAAATTGTCTAATTATCTTGATTCATTATACCTCCCCATAGTTAAAGTCCCTTATTTAAAACCTTTAATTAGTCAAGAAACTGATTAAGACTAGGGGTCTCGATAGTCATGGTTAATTGAGGATAGTATACAACTGATGAGTTTTTAATTTATTTATTTTTTTGACTGAAAGTCTCAAATTAATTTGGTTCTTTTCACCTTCTCTTACCTAAAGATCCCTATTTAAAGTCACCTACAAAGGGCCAGATAATTTACAAATCTCATTTGATCTTTTTGTATAGGAGAAACTCAAGACTCTTTAGGATGTTAGGAGTATCCAATTCACCTATTCTCTTTTGGGTGAATTGTCCTAGACTTCGGGAAGATGTGCCACTGTGAGGTATTCAGGAGAGTAGAGGGCGCCCAAGAGGGGGAAGGCCCAGCCCCTTGATGTGTTTCATATAGTAAGCTTGAGGCCGCTATGCCAGATGATGTCATACAGGTATGCTTTCAGTTTGTTTTAGAGAAGCACCATTCGTGTTTTGTTACAGTCCTGCTTATCAGGATGAGTTCCCCAATTTGTTGCCCCACCTAGGAATGAGTTCATGACTTAGTATTTTGCTTATGTGTTTGCCCATGTTGGGATATTCTATGAGTGGTAGCATGTGTTTATCGCTTGTTTCTATTCGTTATTGAGAGTTACAAGATTTGTAGTGAATTCCTGTTGTCCATTACGGTAAGTTGATGTGATTCCTGTGTATTTTTGTTACGAGTGGTGATTTTGATGCTCCAACGGTGTGGGAGCCAATACATGTTGTAATTTTGTTTACGGAATTGATCTAGTGAAAGGTTCTAGTAGGTTTGATGTATATCCTACTTGTGATTCAGAGTTGGGGTGGGACTATCATGATTTCATGTGATTTGATGTGTTTGAACCAGGTTGTGTACCACGGTGAAAGTTATATCAGGATGAGAATCTTGTGATTTGTTCATATGCTTTAATTCTTTCCTTGTATATTGTTTCGTAGGATAGTACTGATAGAGAGTTGTGTATGTCCGGCTTGTTTGATAGTTCTCTTATGTGTTTCTCTTTACTTATTCAGTCATTTTTGTTCTGTGCTTATTGAGTTTGAGCTTGCGGGGTGTGTGCCCGGTGGTGTTAGTTGTGACTTGTTGATTCGGGTGTATAATTATGAGGTAATCGTGTTCCTTGCATCGCTGTCAATGCTGTGGAGGTTTGAAATAGAGTTCTAACAAATATGAGGCTAATTGCCGGTGCTGGGTTTGATTTCGGGCAGCTATTGTGATCAGAAGTGTTATTATGGGCCTATGTGTGGTGTGTTTGTTGTGTGGTCGTACCTTGTGGGTGTACGCATGAGTTGTTGCAGCTGGTTAAGACTGACACCGGATATGGATTTAGAATAGTCTTTTGGAAATGAATGGAAGGTGAGAATGTTGGCTATAAGGTTTATCGGTGTTGGTAGAAAGGCTAATTCATAGTTTAGATGGTGTCGTCAGGCTTATGTAGATTGGGGTGACGTGGGGTCACCAGCGGGTGTATGATGGATATGTGCATTCAGTGACTTGAAGACTTCGAGGCGATTCTTGGCACGTTCGAGGACAAACATTTATTTCAGAGGAGGAGGATTTAACGACCCGGCCGGTCGTTTTGAGAATTTTAGTTTCGTTTAGCAGCATAAGGTCTTGAGCTGCGTCATATTATATGTATCGACTTGCATGCGTGATCGAGTTCAGTTACCAAATGATTCGGAGTCGAATTGGAAGAAGGATTCTAGTTTTGGAAGCTTAAGCGGTGAGAATTTGACCAGAATTTGACTTTTGTGTAAAAAGTTCAAGAATGGTTTTTGGAGGATTTCAACAGCTTCATATGGTGATTTTTGACTTAGGCACGCTTCCGGATTTTGACTTGGAATCTGTAGGGTAATTTGAAGCATTTCGGCAAAAGTTGGAAAAGTTGAAGTTTGAGAGATGGAGAAGTTTGACCCAATAGTTGACTTTTGTGATATCGAGGCCAGAATAGGATTCTGAGAGTTGGAATAGATCCGCCATGTCATTTGGGACTTGTCTGCAAAAGTTGCATCATTTCGGGTTGATTTGATAGGTTTCGGCGCGAGCTTTAGAAATTTGAAGGTTTGAAAGTTCATAAGTTTGATTCATGGCGCGATTTGCATTTTCTGCGTTATTTGATGTGATTTGAGACCTCGAGCGAGTCCGTGTTAGGTTATGTAACTTGTTTGTGTGTTTAGACGGGGTCTCGGGGGCCTCGGGCCTATTTCGGATGGGCTACGGGTATTTTTCTCCTATTTTGAACTGTTGTTCTGTCTTCTGGTGTCCCCTTCTATGCGATCACGAAGGCTAATTTGGTGGCTAAAAGTTTTCCTTATTCGAGTTCGCATATTCTAGTCCGCTATCGCGTAGCTATGCTTCTTTTCTCCACGTTCGCATCTCAGATCCCGCGATCGCATAACTTAGTCGTAATAGCTGGCGTAATCCCTTCTCTCTTCTGCGATCGCATGCATCACCTCGCGATCGCGTAGTGCAGTATTGGCCTCATCATTTTTCCTTCTTCGTGATCGCACTGGTCTGTTCGCGATCGCCTAATGCAAATCTGCGGCAGCCATTATTTCCTCTTCGCGATCGCATTAATTCTTTCGCTATCGCGATGCATAAACACCTGGGCAGCAGAATATATTTCCCGAATCAAAGGTTAGGCCATTTTTATCATATCTTGACTTGTAGAGCTCGATTTTGAGCGATTCGTTGTGGGGTTTTTCAAGAAAATCGATTGGGTAAGTGTTCTTCACCTAGAATTTATTATATTCCATGATTTTATCTTTATTTTTATCATTTAATTTGTGTTTTGAGTTGGGGAAAATTGAGGTTCTTTTGAAGAAAAATCTCAAAATGAAAAATCATGATTTGAGGGACGAATTGGTATCAGAATTTGATAATTTTAATATGGTTGAACTCATATCGGAATGGGTGTTCGGGTTTTGTGAAATTTTTTGGGTTCCAAGGTGCGGGCCTGGGGGTCGACTTTTGGATCGGTTTTTAGATTTGATAAAGATTAAATCTTTATGATTCGGAATAGTTTCTTATGAGTTTTATTTGTGTTTTGAAGTTATTTTGATTATATTTGGGGCGTCCAGAGGTCATCTCACCCGAGAAGTTCATTTTAGAGTATCGATTTATCTTCTTTGAGGTAAGTATCTTTCCTAACCTTGTGTGGGGGATTTTTCCTTAGGATTTGAGTCTTCTATGTTGATTGTAGTCCGTGTACGCAAGGTGACGAGTGCGTGCTCGGACTTATTTGTGGAAAGTTGGTCTTTTAGGGTTCTTAGGTCCTTATATTCACTGAGTATGAAGTTGTTCTTGATATGATTGAGTTCTTATTTACAAGTTTCACCTCTACATGCTTTAATTAGAATTAATTGTTTTAGAATTCACTCTTATTACCTATTTGACTCTTATTTGACCTTACTGAAGATTTTACCTCTTCTATTGTCATGTTATCTTCTCATAACGGCTTATCTTTATTTAAAATTATTATTATCTCATCCTACAATTGTTAAGTCTTAATTGAGGTTATGATTATCTTTCCGCCGCTCATCCTTAATTGAATTGTTGAATATCCTTCGTAATTGCTCGACCTTAAAAGAAGTTTAGATATCTTATATCTTAGTTTACTTGTCTTTAGTTGGAATTATTTTATTCGTGTTAGCTTCCTTGTTGTTGAATTGTATATTGTGGGATCGTTGCTACATATTAGTTTTCCCTTGTTGAGCTGTTCTCTTTAAGCCGAGCATTCTTTAGTGTGGTTATTCCTTGAGAACTGGTTGTACCATTTCTTTGTGATTTAAAGTTCTTGAGTTGATTTACTTGTCGTACTTGATATTATAGTCTTTGTTGTGGTGATGCACGAGGTTTCTTCCATGCGGTTGTTGACACTGTGATGCACGAGGTTGCTGCCGTGCGGTTGTTGTTATGGGATTGTTGTTGTTACTATTGATATTTGCACATGCGGCATGATTTGTGATAACCTGGGGGCATTCTTGTTGTTGATATTTTTGTAATGGTACACTTACCTGTGTGAGTATTATCTTGTGGAAGTTGTGAGAAAATATTCTACGTGTTGTCCGTTCTTTTCCTTATGCTTATTTGCTGGCATGAACTATATTTGAACACTTGCACAAGCATACACGTAGTGAAGCACTCTTATCGGATAAGAGGTATTTTTTTTTATATTGATGAGTATAGATGCACACCTTTGTTACTTGCCTTCTAAGTGAAAATGGATCTATTTGGCATGTCAGTCGTCAGTGCGGTTATATTTCAAATTCATCCGTTCTCTTTTGGCACTTTGCTCACACATTGTTCATCAGAAACTGCTTCTTGGTGCATTTGACAATATACTAGCTCATTCGCATGATTCAATTAGTTGTGAGTCTTTTTTCTGCCTATAATTTATACTTTTTGCTGCTTAATTTAGGAAGAATTAATTACAAAAGGGTGCTCCTTCCTTGGCGTAAAACTTGAAAAATCTAAACTTTGTGGTGCTTTTTGTTATACTCCATATTAGTAGTAGTAAAATTATTAATATCTTTATTACCAAAAAAGTGGTGCTTAATTTGAGGGGTGTGTACTCCTTTTGGTACTATATATAAAGTATACATGTATATATATTTTCAAAGAGGCGAGAGAGCTTGATATATTTACATGGAGGCGAAGAATTTTAGTTGGATTAGGGGCCAGCCGCCAGCTCTGTTTTGGAAATGCAAGAAAGAAAGGAAGAAAGGATAAATAGGGAAAGAGAAAAGAAATAAGAGAAATAGTGACAGATATACCAATTTGATTCCATCATTCTTTTTTCTTTTTTTGCAAAAGGAAATTTAATATAAATCATTAGTATATCGTAAGTACAACAAAGGCATTGAGGACCCATATGAGGCAAGATGTTTTTCCATTGAGCTGAGCTAAGTAAATATGATCGATATTCATTAATTTTTGGAACTTAATTTTCTAAAAGAAAATATTTTAAATCAGTCAAACATGTTGTTTAATATTTTAAAACTTTGTGATCATTATAGGAGTAAATCAATAAAAAAGTCTTGACTTTTAAATTTAATACATTTCAGTTCCTTTTATGAGAATTTGAATATTATATGAAGGGCGTATTCAACAAATTTTATTTTAATTTGAAAAAAAAAATTGGGGATTACGCCTCACTACATAATGAGTCTCAAACGCCCGAATTGCTGGGGCGAGGAGGCCTGTGAAAAGTAGAATAACCATTAGCAATAATTTGTCCTGAAATTGGCATTTTCTTGTGCATTTTACATAAAAAAAAGTAGACTCGAGGATAAGCTGATTAGAAAGCCATATCTCTCTTTGTTTTTCGTCCTAAATAAGCAGAGAAAAAGTTTGTGCTAATGAAGGAATGGAGTTCATCATGAGGATACTCCCTCGCCACCACTATGTAAACTTCATTTAACCCTTGTATAACTTCTCCTTGGTGCCGCAACTACAATGATAATTACACTGTGATTTCATGCTCAGATTATTCTAACTCTTTCCAAAGTTTCTTCATATTAGTGTAGTATCTCATGATGTCAAGGGCTCCTAAGTCAAATCATTTATTTCGTTTTGAACTTGATACAACCTAGCACCATTGGTCTATTCGTAGCAAACCTCCGATTTTGTCCACAACTCAACGACATCGTTTGCATACTCCACACTATTCGTGATGACCTTCAAAAGTGACTTCAAAATTCATGATGTTTCCATATCATCACATCTTACTTACCCACTAACGATAATTAGGTGTTTGAGAATCTGGTCATATACATTCTCCGCTAATGAACCCTAACTTGTTTCTAAGCGTGCATCAGACTGCACCGCCATGATCAATAACCAATTCCATTGGAAGGAACATAAACTAACATAGCACGGGGATTATTAGATAGATGAAGGTAAAGAGGAATGTTGATGTCACTGTTGGCACTTGTATCTACACTAGCTGTCGCACAGATGCCTACATGTGCATCAACGCTAGGTGCTTTGTTCTGATCGAGAATAGCCATACTAAATGAAATTGAACGAGAAAATGCAATCAATTTGAGAATAGGAAAACACAAATCGAACACAAATTTGTGCGATCTCGATCGGAAGGGCTAAATTGAAAGGGCGAAGAAATTAGGAAAAAAATTGAAAATGTGAAGAGAAAATCGATAAGCATCCAAAATGAGAAAATTGCGAGCTCATTGCTCTGATACCATGTCAAGATGCTACAACAGAGATGAATCAAGTTCAGAATGAGCAACAATGAAGCACTATAGAGATTCACATGAGGAGTTGATGGAGAGAGAATTTGGGAAATGAATTAACTGCTTGTATTAGAGCTGTACAATAGCATATATACACGCATGTATCATGTACAAAGAATACCCTAATGTTGACTAATTATTGACTGTGAGCGCAGCTACAGCTAATCACCCTAGCTAACTGAATTGTAACTAACTAATACATAACTACATGCAAATTAGTTCAATAAATCTGATTGAGAAGATTCTCAATAATTCTGATAGTATATTGCCTGATCCTTTATCTCAAGACGAGGTATAGGCAAATCCAGGATTTGAAATTTATGGATTCCTACAATAACAATAACCTCAAGTTAACACTACAACAATTACTGAATTCACAGTCAAATATTTATAAATATTTAGTAGATTTCCTATTAGACATACAAGATATAGGCAAGAGTTATTCAGTTCATAAGCCTCTACGCCCGCGCTTGACTGTAGAACAAGCAAGGAAGTTCAAGTGGAGGACACATCATAAGATCAACACAACTTCCAGCCTCGCACAAGGATGTCATATGAAAGATGCATTTTTCCTAGCCAGCAAAACAGAGCCATGTGCATGAAATTGGTGAATGGTTGTATAACAACAAGAGCACTTTGAGACCTTCAGATGGAGCAAAACTCAATATCTGTTACAAAAAGTGATTGTAAACTTCACAGGAACGTCTGGGAGAAGGAAAACAAAAACAGAATGGAAAATACATGTTGAAACTCGAATGTTACTGCACAAAGCCAAGCATAAAAGGAAAAAGAATGCTTAAATAAGAGAAGACACATAAAGTATGAAAAATGAAAAAAAACATATGGCATCAACAACTCAAAAAATAAAAACATGGATTGCTAGCCATTGAGCAATCAGGCTTCTGCCTTTCTATGTATCACAAGAAACTTACAATGACGTGTGTACTAGTTCAAAATTACTCAATTGTCATCTTCCACCAGATAACTCAACAGCATCCTGATTAAAGATTGAATCTTCTCCCCAATCAAATCGTCTTTGAAGTCTCTCATATTCTTGCCTACGGTTGACTTCAACGTGCTGCCACTCTTCCCATCTCTCGGCAAGCCCTTCTCCTTCCAGCATCCTTACCACCTCCGACATTGCTGGACGTTCCTCTGGTGAGGGCTGAGTGCACAGCAATGCCACCTGAATCACCATCTCCACTTCATCCATGACGTAGTTCTTATTCAGGTTCCGGTCTACAATAGCATCCAGTATTTTCTCCCTTTGCAGTTTTTTGACCTTCAAGACGGTATACATGCTGTACTTTTAGCAACTAATACTACATAAGGTTCTATGAAGCCTAAAGTTAAAGAAAGACTATAATGTAAAGTTATAAAAGAGAGGCTCGAGGTCCACATCTGAGGCATCCACACTTCAATTTTTTTCTGTCATCTAGTCATTTTTCTCCTTTATTTCTTCTCAATTCCGTCTAGAGTCAAAAGGGCTCAAGTATTAAGACCTAGTTGACATTCAAAGTATTTCTATCCTGCCGAAACATGAAAAATGAGAACTGCTTGTGACCCTTTGAAGTGAAAAATAAAATTATCACATCTACACCAATAGACAGAAAAGAAAGTTTATCATCAGGAGGATCTCTTGCAAAGGACAAATGAGCCGTCCCAGCAAAATATAGAGACAAAGAACTGAAGTTTGGTCAGCAGAGATAATATATAAAAAGAAAAAGCACTAATTTGATATCCATTTGGAATGATACGAAGATCATCAAGCTCGGTACACTCACATGGTCAAGCAACAAAACATCATCTTCTTCTTCTAGGCGTGAGAAGTCTATTGCACGTTGGCCAGTAACAAGCTCCAAAAGCATGATCCCATAGCCAAAAACATCAGTTTTTTCTGATGATTTGCCAGTGGATAAGTATTCAGGAGCTATATGGCCCATTGTACCACGAACTTGAGTTGTCACATTGGTTTTCTTAACGTCAACTAACTTTGCCAAGCCAAAATCACCAACTACAGCTTCAAAGTCATCATCTAGTAATACATTAGCTGCTTTAACATCACGGTGAATAATCTTTGGATTACAGTGTTCATGTAGGTATTCAAGTCCACGTGCAGTGCCCAGTGCCACACGCTTCCTAGTTGGCCAAACCAAAACAGACTCCCCAGGTTTAAGTTCTGCAAGTGATTAAAATCTAAAATAAGAAGCTGCTGGAAACTACTAAGAATCATCACTTCCGTAGAAAACTGCTGAAAGTTTAAGCTTGGTTGACAACTTCATGAAACTCCTCTCAGTTCACACAAGGATTTAAAAAACCAACTTCCATAGGGAAAATCAATTGAGGCAGCAAATCTCTTTCTGGTGGAGAGAATGCACAAGAATCAATTTATAAACTCGGACATCAATTTATACTATCAAGTGCCAATTGATGAGGTCTATTCTACTATTGAGCTTGAAGACTAAAGAAAATCGAAATGTCCAAAATCTCAACTCCTTTAATGAATATCAGAAGTGCTTCTACAATGCCAATGCAGTAAACTCATCTGATCGGAACCTGTCCTTCCCTACCTTTCTCTGGGGAAAAGCAAATTGTACTCATGATAATGCAACCTAAGGGCACTAAACTTCCAACACTTTTTCCAGAGTCTAAAGAGAGATTCTTTTTTTCAAATATGAAAATGCAAACTATAAGAGCAGATGCTTCTGCCCATTACGCATGCCACTTATACTTGATGCCTTGTCAAGTCATTCACTAGAATCAGTAATTCTAAATTATTTTAATAGTCAGTTTAAACCGTAACAAGGACAAAAGCACGCCTTCTTTTCACAGCTTAAGAGGAAGAAAATGGTGCAAGACTTCTTACAACCCAGCTGACAAAAACAAAATTTGTGCTGCAAGACAAGTAAGACTACTGAAATAAAGAATGTAATAACTGAGATGAAATAGGCAAAGCTAGGGAAAATGTACTATTCAGGACATTACAAAAGTACGGTGACTAACAATTAAGCACTACTCAGAAGGGACATACCTCGTAGACGATAAGCAACACTTAGATTCTGCATATATGGATATACTAGCAGCCGTTCAGTCGGCGTGGTGCAAAACCCTATAAGCCGTAAGAGGTTCCTATGAACAGCCACGCTTATCATCTCAACTTCTCGCTGGAATGCAGCATCTCCCCCAGGGCTCTCATAATCAGTTAATCGTTTCACGGCAACTTTAGTGCCGTCATTGAGCACTCCTTTATAGACCTTGCCAAAACCTCCTTGTCCAAGAACATTCTTTTCACTAAAGTTATCAGTAGCAAGCTGCAATTCCCTCCATGAAAATCTCCTCAATTGACCAAATGGAATTCGTCGATCAACCTCACCTGATTCCGCCAAATAAAACGTAAGATATAATCATAACATATTCAAAGGAATCACACCATCTTGAAGGTAGATTAAACCTAAGTACTGGTGGATAAGAACTAAGCTCGCTAACTTAAGATGGAATTACAAGATATAACAATGCATGGCCACAATACCCTTCTATTTTTAGCAGATAAGTATATTATACCGATGAAATTATTGTCAAAAGCAAGTGACACAAACCTACAACGTCAACAAAGATTTCACGCCTATAGCCTTTGTGCCTTCTCCTCCAGAACAATAACACAGATCCTCCAAGAAGAAGAATTCCAAGAAATCCACCAGCAATACCAACTACGAGACCAGTCTTTGGTTTACTAGGAGAACCTGCAAGAAATTCAACTTCAGAATTTTGCTTGTCCAGTAAGGTTTAGAAGGTGCATATGTTAAATGACAATTTTCTTACTAAAGGAATATTATTACATTGGATAGGCAATCAACAGTTTTATCGACTTCAGAAACTTTCTGATGTAGTGCTAAAAGGAGAGAGAATAGAGTGTGATGAATAAGAGAAAAAGAAAGAATGGAAAGAGGAAAAGGGGATGAGAGATATATTTTTTTTATCAACAATATTTATTCATCAAGTGTTGTTCCAAGCAAAGTACATAAGGGCCCTATTTATAAATTAGGGAACCCTCACATGCTACAACTCTTAAAATTATAAAAATCCTTTTTTCAATCGTTACAACACCTAAAATTATTAAAATTCTATGTCTAACTATAAGATAATATTATCTCTTAAATATTGATATAACCTTATCAATAACTAAATCAACAATAAGGTAGTAATAGTGCTGGATACTTCACTGTCCCTCAGTTGAGTGAGACTATTACAACTCTCGAAGCTTAGCAGTAATGGAAAGAAACTCATCAGTTTTAGTCCCGGCAGTACCATGAGGTGGTTGATTCTTCCATTCATTAAACATGGTACCAGTACAAACCACCAATTCAACACAACAAACATATCCCGCAACCAATGGCAAGTATAACACTAAATAACTCTAAACATTTATTTCCTGCTCCGCATTTGTATATAAAGAGGAAATGAATTGAGACTTTGGGAGATAGATATGGGATAACTTTTCATTTGGTAGAAATTTCTGAATAGTTTTTCTTTCGATAGATTTTATGAGTCATGTGATAATGTGTAAGGAACTAAAGCTCGAGTTTCGATACCCGTATTGATGTACCACCAAGAAAGAGGAAGGGAGAATGACAAGTGAAAGAAATGAGAAAGGGGAAAAAGAGATAAGAACGAGAGAAAATACAGATGATATGGTAAGGAAATTAACAGTATCTATTCATCATAGTGTTGCTCCAAACAAAGTACATAATTGTCCTATAAATAAATTATGAAACCCCAAACAAGCTAGAACTCTTGGAAGTTGTTAAGTAGTTAGTCATGTATAGTACCCCACGTCGGGAAGTCTATACCTATTATTATGTAATCATTGTATATAAATAGGGCGTTGTACAACACTTTAGATAATTAATAATATTTTCTCCCGTGCTTTCTCACATGGTATCAGAGCATTAGTGAGAAATTTATCACTGTGCATCATTCCAGCGACTTCCGGGAAGAAAGACCTGATCGCCGTGCAATTTTCCGGCGACTTAGGAGGTTGTCCGCCACAAAATCCTTTTGCCTTGGTGTTGTGCAAAATCAACACCACCACAAGGTCTCTAAGACAGAGACAACCAAACCCCAGAATAAATCTCCAGAAAAGGCCCCTCCACGCGCCCGTGCTGGTCAGAGAAGGGTTTTTGGCGGCGCGTCTGTCCCATGCGCCGGCGCGTGTACTTGTTTCCGGCCATTATTTGGCCGATCTTCTTTAGGACAGTCTGATCACGAGGCTTTTCCGAGCCTACCCATCAAGGTTACATCAGATTCCGACGACTTTTTATTTTCTGGTGAGCTACAGTGTTTTTCGGTGAATAGTAACAGTGAAACAGTAGTTTCTCTTACACTCTGGGAGTTAGCTAGGCCTCACGGAGGTGGTTAGAATTTTGGTCGTAACAAAATGGGAACCAATACTTTGAATGGTTGGATGGTTTCTTTAGCGGATAATATTGAGTTCCTTCAGTACAACGCATGTAAGCAGACATCTTTTGAGATAGCTTTTGTTGTTCAAACAGGTAATAGCGTGACTTGTGTCTCCCAATCTTCATCCTCTAAGTCTTGGGTCATTGATTTAGGTGCATCGGATCATATTTCTGGTAACAATCTCTTTCACTACTATTTTGTATTCTCAATCCCTTCCAACAGTCACAATGGCCAATGGGTCTCAAACAATGGCAACTGCAATAGGTCAAGCAAGCCCACTTCCTTCCTTGCCTCTAGATTCAGTTCTTTATATTCCCAGTAGTCCTTTTAATCTCATAGTTGTTAGTCGCTTAGCCAAATCACTTAAATGCGCTGTTTTATTTCTTGATGACCTTGTTTTTACAGGAACGTTGTACGGGGCGAATTATTGGTACCGGGCGTGAATCAAATGGACTTTATTACCTTATCCTTGCTAAATCACATGGACTCACATCTTGTCTTCCTTCAACAACTTGTCTTGTTACTGATTCACCAGATTTATTACATAAACGGTTGGGACATCCCAGTTTGTCAAAACTTCAGAAAATGGTACCTAGTTTATCTCACTTGTCCACTCTAGAGTGTGAGTCATGTCAGCTCGGTAAGCATACCGGCTCCCATTTCCCTCGGCGTCTTGATAATCGAGCAGAGTCACCTTTTACTTTAGCCCATTCAGATGTTTGGGGTCCTAGTCGGATCAGTTCTACCTTGGTATTCCGCTACTTTGTCAGTTTCATTGATGATTATTCTAGGTGCGCTTGGATATTTTCGATGAAAAATCGATCTGAGTTGTTTTCTATTTTCCTGCCTTCCACGCTGAAATTCAAAATCAAATTGGGTTTCCTATCCGCACATTTCATATTGATAATGCCCTAGAATATTTGTCTTCCTTATTTCAGCAGTTTATAAACTCTCATGAGATTATTCAACAAATATCTTGTCCATACACATCTCAACAAAATGGGGTAGCTGAAAGATAGAATAGACATCTTATTGAAACTGCTTGTACCTTACTCATACAATCTCATGTTCTGTTGCGTTTTTAGGGGGATGCAATTATTACATCTTTCTATCTTATTAATCGTATGCCATCTTCAGCTATCCAAAATCAAGTTCCATTCTCTATCATGTTTCCCTACTTACCTTTGTTCTCTCTTCCACCCCGTGTCTTTGGAAGCACGTGTTTTGCTCATAACCTTACTCCAAGCAAAGATAAGTTAGCTCCTCGTGCTCTTAAGTGCGTATTTCTGGGTTACTCGATGCTATTCTCCTGACCTCCAGCGGTAGCTTATGTCCGTTGATGTTACCTTCTTTGAAACGCAATCATACTTCACATGTCCAGGTAATCACTTAGATATTTCTGAAGTGCTACCAGTTTCATTTTTTGTAGATTCAGTCACTATCTCCCGTTCATCTTCTTCTACAACTCTAGCTCCACCACTTACAGCTCCAGTTGCAGTTCCACCACCTAGTCCAGTTCAACCTTCTGCAGCTCCACCACTCTTGACTTATCATCGCCCTCCACGTCCAGCATCAGGCCCAGGTGATTCACGTCCAGCATCTGATTCTGCACCTACTGCGGGCTTGTCTCCTCTTAGTCAACCAATTACACTCCGCAAAGGTGTACGATCCACACTTAATCCTAATCCTCATTATGTCGGTTTAAGTTATCATCGTCCGTCATTACCTCATTATGCTTTTATATCAACTTTGTCCAGTGTTTCTATCCCTAAGTCTACAGGTGAGGCACTATCTCATCCAGGATGGCGACAGGCTATGATTTAGGAGATGTCTGCTTTACATGCGAATGGCACTTGGGAGCTTGTTCCTCTTCCTTCAGGTGAGTCTACCGTTGGTTGTCGTTGGGTTTATGCAGTCAACGTCGGCCCAGATGGCCAGGTTGATCGGCTTAAGGCTCGTCTTGTTGCAAAATGATACTCTCAGATTTTTGGGCTTGATTATAGTGACACTTTCTCTCCTGTGGCTAAAGTAGCATATGTTCGTCTCTTTTTGTCCATGGTTGTTGTACGTCATTGGCCTCTTTATCAGTTAGACATTAAGAATGCTTTTCTCCACGGTGATCTTGTAGAAGAAGTTTATATGGAGCAACCACCTGGTTTTGTTGCTCAGGGGGAGTCTAGTGGTCTTGTATGCCGATTGTGCAGGCTACTATATGATTTGAAGCAGTCCCCTCGAGCTTGGTTTGGTAAGTTCAGCACAATTATTCAGGAGTTCGGCATGACTCGAAGTGAAGCTGATCACTCTATGTTTTATCGGCATTCTACTCCTAATATGTGTATTTATCTGCTGGTTTATGTTGATGATATTGTTATTACTGGCAATGATCGTATTACTAATCTGAAACAGCATCTCTTTCGGCACTTCTAGACTAAGGATCTGGGCAGATTGAAGTATTTTTTAGGTATTGAGGTCGCTTAGTCTAGCTCAGGTATTGTTATTTCACAGAGAAAGTATGCCTTAGACATTCTTGAGGAGACTGGAATGATGGGTTGCAGAGCTGTTGACACTCCTATAAATCCGAATGCTAAGCTTCTTCCAGGACAGGGGGAGCCTCTTAGAGATCCTACGAGATATAGGAGGTTGACTGGCAAATTGAATTACCTCACAGTGACTAGACCTGACATTTCTTTTCCGGCGAGTGGTGTAAGTCAGTTTATGGATTCTCCCAGTGATAGTCACTGTGATGCAGTTGTTCGCATTCTTCGGTATATCAAGTCAGCTCCAGGCAAAGGATTACTATTCGAGGATCGAAGCCACGAGCAGATTGTTGGGTACACAGATGTTGATTGGGCAGGATCACCTTCTGATAGACGTTCTACGTCTGGATATTGTGTTCTAGTAGGACGTAATTTGGTCTCTTGGAAGCACAAGAAACAGAATGTAGTTGCTCGATCTAGCGCCGAAGCCGAATATCGGGCCATGGCTATGGCAACGTGTGTGCTAGTTTGGATCAAGCAGTTGCTCAAGGAGTTGAAGTTCGGAGAAATCAGCAAACTAGTGTGTGATAATCAAGCTGCTCTTCATATTGCGTCAAATCTAGTGTTCCATGAGAGGACTAAACACATTGAGACTGAATGTCACTTTGTCAGAGAAAAGATACTCTCGGGAGATATTGTTACAAAGTTTGTGAAGTCGAATGATCAGCTAGCAGATATTTTCACTAAGTCTCTTACTGGTTCTCATATTAGTTACATCTGTAACAAGCTCGGTACATATGATTTATATGTACCGGCTTATGGGGAGTGTTAAGTAGTTAGTCATGTATAGTGTCCCACATTGGGAAGTAGATACCTATTATTATGTAATCACTGTATATAAATAAGGCGTTGTACAACACTTTAGATAATTAATAATATTTTCTCCCGTGCTTTCTCACATAAGTACTAAAGGTTCTTCTCTAACAAAGATGAGACAAATTCTAAACTACTCTTGGAAGTACTAAAGGTTCTTCTCTAACAAAGATGAGACAAATTTTAAACTAGTAGATAAAGCTTATGAATAGATAAAAGATAAATGAAAGTAAAACCACAGATAATGGGAGGAAAATGCTACATTTTTCAGCCACATCTTTCATTCTCCAGAATGCAAAGAAGCATAAGGCATATATATCACTAACAAACATCTCCAGCAGAGCTAATTTCTATATGTAAGACTAGTAAGTCAAATGAAACAGTTACATATTTGATCGTAGGATTTACCTCCACTATCAGATTCACAATGATGACTGAAATTTAAGCCACAATTCAAACGATTCCCTGTAAAACTAGAATAACCAAATTATGTTAAACATAAATTAAAGATAATGAATTAGTAAGACAAGGCAGTAACTAAGCAGCCTTGATCAACTGTTCAACGTAAAAACTGCAATCAGATAGTATTAGGTGCCATTGTTATTACTACAAGGTATGCATACTTGTATTTTGGAACTTTAAACAACTGCTCAGGAACTTGACCAGTAAGACCATTGGAAGCAAGCTGTCTGCAAAGCAAATCAGTGAAGCAAGTGAAGCTTTGAATGATACAGGCTAAGGATCACTGAAGTTGTTTATTGACAATTTGACATCCCAAAATAAAAGCATCACATTATACATGGAGTGAAGAAGTAAAGATAAATCACTTACAGGTTCATCAAGTATGGGAGGCTTGAAACTGACTGAGGGATTGTCCCTGTGAGATTGTTTTGAGTCAAAAACCTGCTCAATAAAAAATAAAAATAAAAAGAGAGTTTATTCCTATTCCAAAACACCAATTAAACTATGTTCTATCCAACAACAACCAAATGAAATAATATGACTTACAGAGACTGAAGCTTTTTGAGATTTCCCAGGGAAGCTGGTATTTCTCCAGACAGACGGTTATTCTCTAAATTTAACATTGTCAAGCTTGTTAAATTTCCTATCGCTTCTGGAATCTTACCAGTTATACCATTTCCTTGCAAAGACCTGCAGGGGTGTACACGACACAGCCAGCTAGGTTATAGCAGAGGAATTGTCCCAAATATTCTAGTCGTGGATCTAACAATATTGAGCTCAACAACATATTCACCAATGAAAATTAAACAAGAGCTACATCTTTTTTTTATAATCGTGGTGTCCGGGCCAGCTTGTGCGCACCTCGACCAATTCCACGGGATACCTGTCACTTCCCAACAGCAACAAGTAATAGGTAACTCTATCCACTATGGCTTGGATAGATGGGAAGAAATCATCTAGTGTTTTTTTGCCTCCGCTGGGATTTGAACCTGAGACCTCATGGTTCTAACCCACTTCATTGACCACTAGGCCACAGCCTTGAGTGCAAAAAAGCTACATCTTATACAAACGTGTCCTTCCATATAGTAACACATTTAACTTATTGAGTTGAAAAATATACAAGTCAAATACTAAAATGGGGCTCTTGGAAGCAGCCAAAGTGCAAAGACAATTTGAAAGAACGACCGCTCAGAGCAAAAGGCAAAGCCACCCATACTGAGGATCAGCTTTGTATAGTTCACATTCCTTGTCTTTGTGAAATGGCTGAGGTTGCTCCTTGTCCAAAGGAACCAGCAGTCAAAGTATAGAGACCTTGTTAAAGTAAAGACACCAACTAGTTACCACAAGAAGAAAGACAGCCATCCGAACAGAGAGTCCCATTTGCTAGACCAGTTCAAATAACTTCCACCTCTCTATAAAGCTGTTTCCCTCTGGGAAATGGCCAAATATTTCTCCTTCTCCATTGATTAACACCACAATACGTAGGTAACCTTTTGTCTTTCTATTTTCCCCTTCCGATGAGTAAAGCTATCCTGAAATTATTGTTCATCTATGTCCTCAACTTTTAGTTAAAATTTGATTATGATGCAAGATCAAGAAGGACAAGAATCCAAGAAATTCAAGAAGCCAAGAATCCATTCAAGATTAGGATTTCTTTTCCTTAAAAATTAGGATATTTTATTTCTAATTTCCTAGTAATTTAATTCTTGTTTTAGTAGGATTATATTTGTAAAAGGGCAGCCCGGTGCACTAAAGCTCCCACTATGTGCGGATCTGGGAAGGGTCGGACCACAAGGATCTATTGTACGCAGTCTTACCCTGCATTTCTGCAAGAGGCTGTTTTCACGGCTTGAACCCGTGACTTCCTAGCCACATTGGAGCAACTTTACCAGTTACGTCAAGGCTCCCCTTCTAGGATTATATTTGTAGTTCTAGACAAACTAGGATTGTTAGTTGGTAAGCCTTATTATTATTCTAGTTTAATTAGGATTAATTTTCTTTAACCTTATCAATTTTACTCATTGTAAGGCCTATTTGAAGGGCTCACTATGTTGAAAATAAAGAGGGGGGTGAATAGTTTCTCTGAGCATTAGCTTAAAAAACATGATTGACTCTTTCGTTTCTTCTTCTTTGCTTATTCAACGTTTCTTGCAATCTTGTTGGATTGAGGAACGTGTGGGTGAGGTTTCTTTTCATCTTACATTCTTCTAACGTGAGTTTGAAGAACGCTTTCCCTAGTTATGTGAAAAACTTTAGCAGGGTGCATTTTTTTTCCTATCTTCTTTGTGCTTGAGACTTGACAGGTGCAAAACCTCAAAAGTACATCAGATTATCAAAAGGGAATTTTGTTCTTGTGCAATGCCGATGACATCGAACAAATACATTTAGAAACAATATTGAATATAAAATATCGGAAAAGGTCCAAATATGCCCGTGAACTATTTGAAATAGGACAAATATGCCCGTCGTTAATAGTTTGGCCCAAATATGCCCAAACCGTCCAATAGTTGTGCAAATTTGCCCTTTTTTTAACGGAAACAGTATTTTTTCTTTTCTTTTTTTAATTAATTAAAATCAAAATATTTTTTTTCTAAAGCAATTTTTCTAAAAGTTTTTTTTTACTAAAAACTGAAGAAGAAAAAGGGAAATATTTTTTTTCCAGTTTTTACAAAAGAACTGAAAAATATTTTCTAAAACAATGTTTTTGTAAAAACAGAAATAAAATCTAAAATGTAATTTTCTAAAGCAATGTTTTTGTAAAAACTGGAAAAAAAAACTGAATTTATTTTTACTAAAAACTGAAAAAACGAAAAAAAAATTGCTTTAAAAAAACTGAAAAATTATTTTCTAAAACAATGATTTTTATAAATTCTAGAAAAAAAACTGAAAAGCAATTTTCTAAAGCGATAAAAACTGGAAAAAACTGAATTTTTTTTAAACTAAAAACTGATAAAAAGAAAATATTTGTTTTTTTTCAGTTTTACAAAAACATTGCTTTAGAAAATTGTTCTTCAATTTTTTTTTTGTTTTTACAAAAACAATTGTTGTAGAAATTAGTTTTCAATTTTTTTAAATCGATATTTTTCTAAAAACTGAAAAAAAATATTTTGATTTTAATTAATTAAAAAAAGAAAAGAAAAAATAATGTTTCCGTTAAAAAAAGGACAAATTTGCACAACTATTGGACGGTTTGGGCATATTTGGGCCAAACTATTAACGACGGGCATATTTGTCCTATTTCAAATAGTTCACGGGCATATTTGGACCTTTTCCGATAAAATATTTTCAAAATAGCAACAAATAGCATCTACAAAATTATATGCGCTTCGAATTCAAGCCAACATTCTGTCAACAATAACTCAACTGCAGTTCTTTATACATACAATGTATTCACATTCTTTAGAACACCTAATCTGGGAGTTAAAGTGCCCGAGAATCCCATATTTGACAATGACCTGCAAACAAAAATCAGACACTATAAAAAATCACATTCAGGAAAGGAAGTTGGGCAACCAAAGATCAACCTTTCTAAAACATAAAAACTATAAAATGATACTACTATTCACAAGGCGATCCTAATGGCTCTAACAATAGAACTTACACCATGATGACATTGCCTTTTTCATCACAAGTAATTTTGGACCAAATGCAAGGACTAACTTGATTCTGATTCCAATCAGCAAGCTGATCATTTGAAGCATTAAGTGAATTCTTCAGTGCAAACAGGGCATCTCCTAAAATGGGCCAGAGATCACAAAGAACTGAATGTCACACTACTTTATTAGGAGAAGAAAGAAAACATTCCATCGGCAGAAGCAAAATGTAAACAGAACATAAGCAAGAAAATGAAATAAGATATATTAGTTCCATCTGAGTTTCTCTTGATCCATTTGAGTATATAAAAGATGATGAAGTAAAAAATGGAAGAATCATGTACCTTGTCCATCAGGTAAGGCGAATGAGTGGAGACATGCTAATATCACAATTGCAAAGAACAGTTCCATCTTTCAAATATTGCACTTGATGTCAAGTACCGTTGTTGCAATTTACCACTGCGACATAAGACACCATCTTCCATGAACAGGTGCCTATAAAACATCAAAGGTTAAATAAGGGAAAATTGGTAAAAGCTGAAAGGCAACATTTAAGCTTAATTAGATACAAAAAGAAAACAATCTGATCCTCAGATTCGTAATAGCAGTATAACCAAAACATTAGTCCTTTCTACTAAACATGCCAATCATTCCAAGAAACTTAGTGGTTGTGATTTATCACTGTGAGAAGCACTTCCTTACTTGCACATTGGACATGTACAGATCGCTAGGAGGGCAAGAAATTCATCACATGAATCATTTTCCTCAAAGCATAGCAATTGAGATATGAATCATTTTAAAAGGCAATTGCCAATTGGTAAATGTTTGAGCTTAAAAAATTGATTTTTTTTTTAAGAAATCTCATGAAGCAAGAAAGATTACGAATTAATTTAAAACCAGCCTTCTTCAACTCAGCTACATCAAATGCATTGAAAATAGTAAATAAATAAGTACTAATTCAAACACAAGCACAAACACGTTTACCCAAAATTTCAAGCAGAACCCAACTCCCTTTTTTAGTCCAATACACCACACACAAAAACAAAAAATTAGATTATATGACGAAATCAAGAACAAATTCACAATTCCATTACTCACTTTTGCTTACAACAAATTGAATTTTCATTGTTAATTCAGAGTTACATAAGGAAACCACCATTTCTTAGTATTCATAGACAAGTAAAAGGATAAAAAGCTAATCTTTTGAATTTAAAAAAAAAAACGAATTACAACAAGAAGAATAAGGAGGAGAAAATGAGGAAAGTACCTTTAAAGAAGAACCAAACTATAGGGCTTTTGAAAATGTGAAGAAGCAGAATATATGTACTTTTGAATCAAAGAAAATCTTTAAAAAAAGCTTTTGAATCAAAGAAAATCTTAAAAAGAAGCTTCTTCCTCCTTTATTGACTCTTCTACTGTAATAGCTACAACTATTATTACTAAGAAACTTTAGGTAAAAAAACAAAGCTCTGTCCCTCTTCCTTTTTACAATTATTACGTTGTCTTCTCTTTTTTCTGTCTCAACAAACTCTAACTTTGGAAGTGGACCCCACTGAGTTGCGTTTCTCCTTTGAGTCCTGGTGGTAGGGATACATGGTTGGGCTCGGGAAGGTACTTAGGGGAGGATTAGTTATAATTATATAACTAGTTTTTGCGTACGCGTGTACCTTATCACCATAATTATCTTTTTTAAAATGAGACCGCATTAGTATCATATTAAAAATTATTTTTGAGCTACAAAATAAAAGTGTAATATATGTTAATGTAGATAAATAGATTACAAATTTTTTACTTTGATATAATTTAAGTGTAAGATATAAAATAAAAATATAAGATATATAGCTCAATCCGAAATGAAAATATTAATTGTAACTACACTTTTATCGAATACATAGCAAAATTTATTCTAAAATAGTAAAGAATCAAGACTATTTTAGTTTTGGATCTTTATGCTTGAATTGTTAGTGTTATTTTCATAAATAAAAAAATAATTTATTTTTCAAATTCATCGTAAAAATAAAACTATTTGTTAAATTGATAATTAAGTACTTAAATTTATTTTCATAAGAGGACTATTGACAGGGAAAGAAATTGATCTATATATATATATATATATATATATATATATATATATATATATATATATATTTAAATCTGAAAATAGGAAAGGTGATGTGGCATGCCTCTATGGCTAGCATCTCTATTTATCTTTTTTGTCAATTTTTTGCCATTTCATCATTTTTACAATTATTAAAAAGAATGTTGCATTCAAGAAAATTCAACAGTCACTTCTTTTCCCTAAAAGAACCGTTGCTTCCTTTAATTCTCTTAATTAGGTATCAATTCTCTTCCTCCATCTTTCCTAGGCGAATCTCCTTTTTCCTTATCACTTTCCCTCTTCTTCATCCTTTCTCCACAAATAATCATCAAGGTAAATATCCTCTTTTTGTCTTTTGAAATTTATTTTGTTGGTATTCCATGTATCTTTATTTTCAGTATATCGGATTTCTGTTGGATATTAGATCTTCATTTTCTTTTGGCATGTTTAATTATATTTATTTTACTTTCCTTTTACTCTGATTGATTTTCTGATGATTAGTTGTGTGCACTTTGCATAATTGTCCTTTTTCATTTGTTTTCTTCATCATTTCCGACCCACTTTGAAATTATAGTGTTTTAGATTTTTTTAATCATACAAGTTCAAGAATTCTATATTTGACGCAAAAAGTTGCTTGGAACCATAGTATGACATGAATCTACAAGAATTCTATATTTGACGCAAAAAGTTGCTTGGAACCATAGTATGACATGAATCTACTATTCAAGATATGTAACTTATTTCTTTTGTGGTAAGCTAAAGATGATTGATGTATATAGCAATTGTGAGAGGCTCTATATTTGACATGATAGACTAAAACGGGAAACCATATCACAGAGAAAATTCATCTTTAAGGATACAATCTTACTCTTGGTTAATTTAGTTACTAACCAAATCCAGCTTTAGTCGGAATTATCTTTCCTATATTATTGGCTATTTTTTCTACACTCGCAGGATCCAGATAATTTCAACAATACAGGTTATTTCTTTTTTTAACTTTTGTTTGATATCGTTATATTTACATGATAAGTGTTGTAATTTACGTGGGTATCTTTTGGTGATTAGATTTAAACATTTATTAAGAATTAGTCAAGAGAGGTCCCATTTGTAGTAGAGAAGTTGTTATTCACTGTCTCTTCTTCTCTTACATTCCCCATGAAACAATAAGAATACTGCAACAGATGGAAGTTTTTGCGGTTGCTATGCTGAAGTAAAGCTGCAAATTATTGTAAAGAAGTTGGGGGTTTATGCTGGAGTTTGTGGTGAATAAGAAAAGAGAGTGTTATTTTTACTCCATTATTGCATTTTTTTGTTGTTGAAAAAAGTTCTCTCATATCTCTTAAACCAATCGAAAAAGAGTCGATTAAAAGATTATGATAATTCATTAATTCTGCTCGAATAGTTAATATATATATATATATATATATATATATATATATATATATATATAT
>ML288431.1:3691-18301 GCA_005239495.1 Nicotiana undulata
ACTCATGTCCGAACTCTCCACACTCATAACAATTACCTGGAGCTGGAGATGAAAACTGACGAAAACCCCTACCACCGTGATAACCACCAGACGAACCCTGATAAGATGATGCTCGGGTGGAGCTTTGAGCTGGAAGGGCACTAAAAGATGAACGTCCTTGATGAGGATTGCGAGGACCCTACCCCGACGACACACCACTGTACGTTGAGCGAACTAACTGTGGAGGTCTAAATGAACGACCTCTGTTAGGCTGAAATTGCCCTCTGGAAGGGGCACCACTGAAATTACCTGATCCCCGAGGCCTCTTGACCTCTCTTTCCTCACGATCCTGCTTATGAACTGACTCAATATCCCAAGCAATATCAACAACCTGCTCAAATGTGACTCCAGACACCCTCTCTCTGGTCATCAAAATCTGAAGCTGATACGAGAGACCATCTACAAACCTCCTAATCCTCTCCCCGTCAGTAGGGACAAACTCAGACGCATGTCTGGCTAACTCAGAAAACCTCATCTCGTACTGGGTGAATGATAATTCTCCCTGGCGCAGCTGCTCAAACTGCCTACACTGCTCCTCTCTGTGGGACTGAGGAACATATTTCTCCAAAAAGATCGTGGAAAATTGCTGCCAGGTGAGAGGTGCTGAACCAACCGGCCTACGCCTCTCGAATGACTCCCACCAAGTAAATGCAGCACCCGCAAACTGAAATGTAACAAACGATACCCCACTAGTCACCAAAATACCTGCAGTACATAGTATCATCTAGCATTTATCAAGAAAACCTTGGGCGTCCTCACCATCTATACCGCTGAAATTCGGAGGCTTAAGTCTGCTAAACCTATCCAACATGCGCTGCTCATCCTCAGGCATAACAATGACCACAAAATCCAGCGCTGGAGCAACCGGCTGAACTGGGGCTGCTCCTGGTGCCTGAATACCCCATACAACCTGCTCAGGTGTCCGGGCAGCTGGAGTCTGATTGCCTCCCCCGACCTGAGCTGCAGTGGCAGTAGTAGACATAGCAATTGCCTGAGCCAAATTGGAACACACCGTCAATATTTGAGCCAGGGTCTCCTGAAGAACCGGAATGATAATAGGCACTGCCGGTGCCTGATCCTGTCCTGCTGGAGCGCCATCGGCGGGAACCTGATCCTTAACGATAAGGGGATCCTGTGGTACTACCCCGGCTGCTGCCTGAGCTGGTCCCCTACCTCTACCNGTTTAGATTTCAAGAATCAATAGATTGGCACGAAAGAGTTCAAGAAAATAGAGATGTTTCCTAAGAGTTCTGCAGCCTCTCGAAGATAAGTACAAGCGTCTTCATACTGATCCGCAAGACTCTACTAAACCTACTCATGACCGTTGAGTCCTATGCAACTTAGAGCTCTAATACCAACTTGTCACGACCCCAAATCCTAACAGGCCGTGATGGCGCCTATCGTGGAACTAGGCTAGCCAACCATCAATTTACTACGCATTTGTTCTCATTTAACAGTTCATAATGCAAAAATAAACAGCAATTCAATAAAGAATGATTTATATAAGTCTAGCGCCCCAATAATAATCTAACAACTCTAAACAACCTCCCAGAACTGGAATCAATAGTCATGAGCATCTAGGAATAAGTAAATCTAACTCTGCTAAAACTATAATATATGTCTCTGAATCAAATACTAAAGCTAAATAGGGAAGGGAAGTGCAGAAGCTATGGAGGCTGGACAGCTACCTCGAAATCCCGTGAAATGCTGCTATCGAACCTGCGTCAGCTACTGCGGCGAGCTAGTACCTCGATCTGTGCACAGAGGCACAGGAAGTCTTTATGAGTACGCCAACTCAGTATTAATGAAAATAAATTGCAGTTTGAGTAATATAAACACACAGAACAGGTACACAATTCCACAAACCAGTAAAACACCAAGTCACCATGTAGTATTCATCAAATAATGAGTTCCAAATCAGTTTCCAGAAATCCCTTGAAAACAAGTACAATATCAGTATATCTCAATAAAATTCTCAGTAAAACCAGTTTGAAAACGAAGTAAATCATAGTTTGAAAACTCAGTAAAAATATTCATAAACTTCCCCTCGGGCCATAATCATTTCTCGTAATAATTTCTTTCAGTATCAGCCCATCAGACAACCTCACAATCACTCTTCCCATCAGGCAACCTCACAATCACTCTGCCCATCAGGCAACCTCACAATCACTCTGCCCATCAGGAAACCTCACAATCACTCTGCCCATCAGGCAACCTCACAATCACTCGTCATAAGCCCCGCAGGCATCACTCAATCGGTACCGGCGCTCACTAGGGGTGTGTACAGACTCCGGAGGGGCTCCTACAGCCCAAGCACTATAATAAGCTACGGCATGGCATAAATCACACAATATAGGCCCGCAACCTCACTCATATCATATCATCCTCACAATATAGGCCAGCAGCCTCACTAAGTCAGACAATCTCAATTTGCCCCTCAGGCAATAATACACCGGGTTCTCGACCCAAAAACAGTGTTTCATTTTCAAGAAGTAGTATCAAAATACTCTGAGTGTCAAAAAAATTTCACATAAAAGACTAATTGAAAAATTATAACATATCAGTGAGAAAAATAGTAAAACATAACCCCCGAAGGGTAAACAAGTCGGCACTAGGCCCCAAACATGGCTTATAGCCCAAAACACATCATAATGTATAAATACTAATTAAGCAAAGGCTTAAAAATCGGTTTCGCAACTCAATAGTCGCCTAAATAGGAAAGATGATTCCAAAGTTTCCACCTTTTAATTTCAAAATCCGTGAAAGGGTGCATAGTCCGGGGTTTCATACCCTCAGGACAGGATTTAAAGACATTACTTACCTCAAAACTAGCCCGAAGCTATTCCGCAATGAGCTTGCCTCTCGAATCAACCTCCGAAGGCTCCAAATATACCAAGTTAAGATTTTGTATCATCAACATATGCTTAAGGAAAAAATTCCAATTGAAAAATATCGAATTTGGCTCAAAAATCCAAATTTGGTCAAAACCCGACCCCCGGGACCGCGTCTCTAAACTCAAACATTCTTATACAAAAGTGTTCTTCGTCCTCTCACGAGTCTGTACATATAAAGAACACCAAAATCGGAGTTCGTTTGACACCAAAATTCTTATACACTGGTTCTATGTTCTATAATCATCCATAATCGAGTTTTAATGATCAAAATACTTACCTCTATGAAGAACAAGGATTTCCCTCTTCAAAATCGCCCCCAAGAGCTCTTTTCCGTACAACAATGGTGTAAAAATAAAGTCTAAGTCGCGGAGGGTTTGTTTATATTTTCTGAACAGTGGTTCCGCACCTGCGGTCCCAGGTCCGCACCTGCGATATCCCTTGAAGTCTCCCAATTCCGCACCTGCGATGCACCTTCCGCACCTGCGACCTCGCAGGTGCGAAAAATTACTCACACCTGCAAATCACTCCCCACTAACCCAAATCTCGCACCTGCGGAACCGCACCTGCGGCTCCCTTTCCGCAGGTGCGAAAACACCAGCAACAGCAATCTGCCGATTCACCAAAATCACTCCAAACTTCTCGTTAACCACCCAAAACCATCCCGATCCCCTCGGGACCCCAACCAAACTTACCAACATATCCCATAACATCATTCAAACTTAGTTGCACTCTCAAAACACCAAAACTAACATCAAAACACAAAATTTACATCGGATTCAAGCCTAAGAACTTTGATATTTCTAAAATCTACCAACGATGCCGAAACTATCCAAATCAACTCTGATTGACCTGAAATTTTGCAAAAAATTCTAACATGACATACCTGCTCCCACTGTCGGAATTCCATTCCGACCCCGACAGCCTATTTTCTAATGTCGATCGGAAATCGCCAAAAACTAACTTTCGCCAATTCCAGTCTAATTCTACACCGGACATCATAAAATTATTCCAGACAGACTCCTAAGTCCCAAATCACCTAACGAAGCTATTCGACTTACAAAATTCACATTCCGGAGTCGTTTACCCATAAGTCAACTCTTAGTTGACTTTTTCTCTTTTTAAGGCTAATTTTTAAAGGCTAATTGACTGAACTCTCACTACAACCATTCGATTTCAAGCCTATCAACTCTAATACATCAAATACAGTATAACCAATCTATAACAAGTCAATAACAACAATTATAATGCAGGTTTCATGTAACGACGGACCGAGTCATTACAAGATGCAACAATTAAATCATCCAAAAACACGTCAATACATAATGCTAGAGATATAATCCATGAACAATCATCAATACACAAAATCCATCAAACCCTAAAGGGAATTAATCTATAGACATGGAGAAATTCATCACAAATAAAATTAATGAATAAGAAAACATACATTCAATCCAAACTCGGGTCTTGAGTGAGGAAGGGATGATGTAATCCTTGTGCTTGTCTTATTCCAACTCCTCCTTAGACTCCTTATGTCGATAATGTGTCAAAAGTACATAACATAACATTTTTTCATTTATATATACCATGTAGAGTCGGACCCTAAAGAAATCAACTTTTCGTAGCCGAAATAGGATATTTACTCTGTAAAAATTGCACAGGCACGCTGCATGGGGCGACGCGCCATGCGGGGCATTAGTGGGGAAATCAAGAGATCTGATTTTGACAGGCAGCAGATATTTGCACAAGCACGGCACCCCACGCGCCGCGACAGTGGGGAGTTCTCATAGTACAGCCGAAACTTCGATTTTTGACGTCCAAACTTGGTCCTCGACCCCCGAGCACGATCTCGTCTTGATCCTTTAGTCTTTTATTCAGACTTCAAAACTCCAAATAGCACCTCGAGAAATGTCACAACATAAAGCTTAACAATCAATTCAAGGCATGGCATAGCCTAAGTACTACCTCAAGCATGGATAAATACCTGGTGCTCACATATGGGCTCAAACCCCACAGATATGCGCACTCATAGCACATAGCTATCACAAATAACTCAGGCAACTAGTGCCTCAACCAAGTTTAGGTAAGATACTTACCTCAAGAAAATCAAATCAATGCTCTAACAAGCCCTTCCGCATGGATCAACCTCCTGACGGCTCGAATCTAGGCCAAAATAACTTAGCTAGCGTTTGGCCATAGATTTCCATATTTGTTTTGAAAATTCTGATTTGGCTGAAGTTTGATTAGAAGATGAAAATTTGTTTGGACATGAGTTTTCAAAACATATTTCACTTCTTTTCTTGAAAATAAAACATGAAACATGACTTATACCCACAAGCTCTAAAAACTATCACAAATACCCAACAATACCTTCATCAATAACATTCATTACATTATCGCAAACTATAGTCCTGAACATAAATAAATTTGGTACAAAATTATCATTAGTATAATGAACTACATAATAACTATCAGATGACCGAGAAGACGAAGCAACATTATATTTTGGGAATTTACGAAAATATGGATAAAATTTATGAACAAACATGTATTTGCCAAAAACGTCCAAATATATTTTGGCAAAATCTTTGGCCAAACGGGTCCTTAATATAATCAATAAAATCCATAGGAACCGATTATAGTTTCTAAAGCTAAGATTTTTAATTAAAATTACAAAGTCAACTGATAATAGGTAAATTAGACTATAGTTTCGCTCCTAATGAACCACATTTTATGATATTTTTAAAGTAAATATTGATAACAAAATGCTCTTATTAGTGTTTTCGTGCTTTGCAGGATATAGTTCAAGATAAGAGAACTTTGGAGCAATTTGGAGTCAGTTATGGAAGTTTGAGGCCGATCAAAGAATACCCGTTGGATTGCACAAGGAAAAGAGTTAAAGTTGGCTGAAAAAGAGTCCACCGCGACCGCGGTGGAAGTCAGTGATTTTTAAGGCAATAATAAATCTGACCGCGGCCGTGCCGCACCCCTGCCGCGACCGCGGGCGAAAGCTAAAAATTCTAAAAATGCGAGGACTTAAGTGCAAAACACGGAATTTATTTTCCAAAACCCTATATAAGCTTTGTAAATCCGCCAAAGAGGGGAGGAAGGCTTTTCTTAGCATCAATTAGAAGGGTTAAACTCATTGCGAGAAGAGAATCAACAATTAGATCTTTAATTTTTCTTCTTTTCATCTCTATTTTTGAGTATTATGAATTATTTTGGGTTTTTGTTATTCTTAAGCATGAGTAGCTAATTTCCTTGTTCTAAGGTTGTTGGTGGAACTCGTTGATATATTAATATAGTTTTTATTTGGTTGTTAATCTCTATTTGTTCAACTACATTTTGGTTGTAGTTGATTGAAGGGCCCTCAATCAGCTGTTCCTATTTAGTATGAATCTACTTGGAAGAGAGTGCATATTTAGGTAGTTATTTGAACAACACCACTCCCGGAGTATAGGCGGAAGTCATAACCGAGGGTTTAGAGGTTGGATTAGGGATAACGATACCTAGGGTACAATCTAAAGTGAACTGTAATGAATTCTAGCTAGCGTAACTTGGGAAAGTGCGTCTAGTAAATTATCATAATTACTTGGGAGAGATTTATGATAACTGCAAGGTTCATGATTGATAGAGATAACTAAGTCAACACTATAGGAAATATACAATAAGGGAAATCCACAACGGGGGAAACCATAACCTTAGACCTTTAATCCAATTGTTTACAACTTCTTGTTAGTTAATCTTAGTTTTATTAATTCTGTTAAGCTGTAGTGGTAACAACAACATCAAGTAATATTCATAAAGTTTGAGGAAGTTGATTAGTAAGAATTTAGTACTCTAAAGACTGCAATTGATACGTTAATTCCCTGTGGGATTCGACTCTGGGCATAATACCCCGGATTATATTTGCAACGCCCGCTTAGTCTTTTAATAGACACAGTTGAGCGTGATCATCAACCCAAAAAATCAACCTTGGGCACGCACCCCTAAAACCCGACCCGACTCACAAATTTCAAACACCCATTCAAATACGAGTTCGACCATAGTAATTTCATCCAATTCCTACCACAAATTAACCCTCAAATCATCAAATCTCACTCTCCAATAACATAGTTAAAAGTTCCAAAATCTCACCTTGAATTCTCATAAATTAGGTACAATAATCAACGAATAATATCTAACACCCAAAGTTAGTAAGGATCACTTACCTCTTCAGTTGTGATGAATATCACTCCAAGAATCGCCCTAGGCCGAGCTCCACAATTCCATAAATGAGAAAAACACTCAAACCCTCGATTATAAAGACATGTCCAACAATCTCGCACATGTGGTCACTTAACTGCTTTTGCACTACCGCATCTACGGAAAGAGGGTCACATCTCCGAACCCATATCAATACCCGACCATCCGCTTCTGCAGTCACAATCCCACACTTGTGCTCCCGCACATGCGGAAATCCCTCCGTATCTGCAATCCCAACTCCTTCTGCCAACCTCTGCTTTTGCGAACCCATCGTCACAGAAGCACATCCGCTTCTGTGGAATCCTGTGCGCATTTGGGGACTTTCGCAATCGAGCAAATCTCGAACATGAGTAACAAAGGACGCACCTACGGCTCTGCATTTGCGGCCAATCCCACTGCAGATGCAAAAACACCAAAAGACTGATTCTTCATCCTAAGTCAAAAATGAGTTTGAACTCAATCCGAATAACACTCGAGGCCCCCCGGCCCCATCCAAACATACCAACAAGTCATAAAATACAACACTAACATACACTAGGCTTCAAATCACATAAAACAACATCAAAACCATGAATTGTACCTCAATTCAAGCCTAATGAACTTTTAACTTCCCAAAACTCATGTCGAACTCTATCAAATCAGCTCCGAATGACCTCAAGTTTTTCATGCAATTCCCAAATGACACGATGGATCTAATATAACTCCCGGAACCAAAATATGAACCCGGTATCATCAAAGTCAACCTCGATCAAACCTATCACCTTCCAAACCTTCAAATTTCCATTTTTGCCAAACACACCAAACCAATCTACGGGCCACCAAATCCAAATACGGACATACGCCTAAGTCCAAAATCACAATGCGAAGCTATTGGAACCATAAAAACTCCATTCCGGAGTCTTCTATACAAGAGCCAAACTCCGGTCATCTCTTTCAACTTAAGCATCCAACCTTCGGACTAAGTGTCCCAATTCACACTAAAACCCTCCCGAAACTAAACCAACCACCCTGGAAAGTTATGAAACCTCAAATACACAAAAGTAAAGCATCAAAGAAGGGAAATGGCGCTAAAGTACTTAAAATGACCTATCAGATCATTACATTCTCCCCTCTTAAGCAAACATTCGTCCGATTTCATAATCATACCTGGAATCTCAAAAGGTGAGGATATATGCTCCACATCTCCTACTCGATCTCCCAAGTAGCCTCCTCAAATGGATGACCTCTCTAGTGAACCTTCATCGATGCTATATTCTTTGACCTCAACTTTCGAACTTGTCGGTCCAAAATGGCCATTGGCTGCACATCATAAGTCAAATACCCATCTAATCGTACCTTGTTGATATCTAAAACATGAGACGGATCACCATAATATTTCCAGAGCATAGAAACATGAAACACTGGATAAATGCCAAATAAACAAGGTGGCAAGGCAAGCCAGTAATCCACCTCTCCGACTTTCTCAAGCACCTCAAAAGGACCAATATACCTAGGGCTCAACTTTCCCTTAATATACCTAGGGCTCAACTTTCCCTTCTTCTAGAACCTCATCATATTCTTCATAGGCGAAAGCCTGAGCAGAACCTTCTCACCTACTATATATGAAATATCACGAGCCTTCCTGTCCACATAACTCTTTTGCCTGGACTGTGTTGTGAGAAGATGCTCCTGGATCAACTTTACCTTCTCCAAAGCATCACGGACCAAATCAGCACCCAACAAACTAGCCTTTCCAGGATCAAACCAACCAACCAGTGACAACATCTCCTCCCATATATGGCATCATAAAGAGCCATATGGATACTCGGCTGAAAGTTGTTGTTCTAGGAAAACTCTGCTAATGGAAGAAACTAATCCCATGAACCTCCAAAATCAATGACACATGCACGTAATATGTCCTCTAATATCTGAATAGTGCTCTCAGATTGCTCGTTCGTCTGGGGATTATATGATGTACTCAGTTCGACCTGTGCTCACTGCACGGCTCTACAAAGGTGTGATGTGAACTAAGTGCCTTAATCCGAGATAATAGATACGGGCATACCATGAAGGCAAACAATCTTACGAATGTAAATCCGAGCCAGCTGCTATGAAAAGTAGTATAAACGATTGGAATGAAATGTGCAGACTTGGTCAGTTTGTCCATAATTATCCACACTGCATTGAATTTCCTCAAGGTACGAAGAAGTCAAACTAAAAAATCTAGAGTGATATGTTTCCACTCCCACCCCGGAATATCAAGCTTTTGAAGCAAACCACCGGGTCTATGATGCTCGTACTTCACATGCTGACAGTTCAAACACCGAGAAACATACTCAACAATATCCTTCTTCATCCTCCGCCACCAATAGTGCTGCCTCAAATCCTGATACATCTTCGTAGAACCCGAATGCATGAAATACCGTGAATTATGGGCCTCCTCAAGTATCAACTCTCGCAAACTATCCATATTTGGAACACAAATATAACCCTACATCCTCAATACCTCATCATCTCCAATAATGACCTCCTTAGCATCACCGTGCTTTCCTTCAGGACAATCGAATGGAGATCATCATATTGACGCGCCTTAATGCACTCAAACAAAAAGGACTGTGATACAACGCAAGCAAGAACTCTGCTGGGCTATGATATATCCAACCTCACGAACCAATTGGCCAAAACCTAAACATCCAACGCTAATGGGCTCTCTCCCACTAGAATATAAGAAAGGCTCCCCGTACTCTCGAACTTCCTACTCAAGGCATCGGTCACCACATTGGCCTTTAACGGGTGATAAAGAATGGTGATATCATAGTCCTTAAGTAGCTCTAACCACCATTGTTTCCTCAAGTTCAGATCGTTTTTCTTGAATAAGTGATGGACACTCCTATGATCTGTGAATACCTCACATGACACACCATAAATATAATGCCTCCAAATCTTCAACGCGTGAACAATGGCTGCCAACTCCAAATCATGAACATGGTAGTTCTTCTCGTGGGGCTTCAATTGACGCGAAGCATAAGCAATAAATCTACCCTCTTGCATCAACACACATCCAATTCCAACCCGAGAAAAGTAAAATTGATCGTATAAGAACTTGATCTTGAAGGCACAACTAGAACTGGAGTTGTAGTCATAGCAGTCTTGAGCTCCTAAAAGATCTCCTCACACTCTTTAGACGACATGAATAGGCCCCCCTTTTGTGTCGATCTAGTCAATATGGCTACTATAGATGAAACCCCTCCACAAAACGGCGATAATACCTATCCAACCTAAGGAAATTCCGGATCTCCGTAGTAGAAGACAGTCTGAGACAACTCTGAACTACCTAAATCTTCTTTAGATTCACCTTAATTCCCTCACCGGATACTACATGACCCAAGAATACCATCGAATCAAGCCAAAACTCACACTTGGAGAATTAAACATATAGCTTCTTCTCCCTCAAGGTCTGGAGCACGATCCTCAAGTGTTGCTCATGATCCTCCCGATTGTGCGAATACACCAATATATCATCAACAAACACACTGATGAAAGAATCAAGGTAAGATTGAGCACACTTTTCATCAAGTGCATAAAGGCTGCTGGGGAAATGGTCAGCCAAAAGACATCATTAGAAACTCTTAGTGATCATAGTGGGTCCTGAATAATGTATTTAGAATTTCTGAATCTCGGATCTTCAACTGATGATACCCCAACCTCAAATCAATCTTCGAGAACACCCTAGCACCCTGAAGTCGAACAAATAAGTCATCAATACATTGTAGTGTACTTGTTCTTAAATGTAACCTTGTTCATTTTCATGTAGTCAATACACATCCTCATAGCACATCCTTCTTCATAAAAAATAGAACTGGTGCACCCCAAGGAAAACACACTAGGCCTGATGAAGCCCTTATCAAGTACCTCATGTAAATCGTTCAACTCCTTTAGCTTTACTGGAACCATACGATACGATGGGTTGAGGCCCAACACCAAGTCAATACCAAAATCAATGTCCCTATTGGGTGGCATACCCGACAAGTCTTGCAAGAAACACATCTGGAAAACACCCCACTATCGAAACTGACTCAATTGTAGGAGTATCAACACCAATCTCCCTCACAAAGGCCAAATATGCGAAGCATCCATTTTCAACCATCCGTTGAGCCTTAAATATGAAACCACCCTACTAGGAAAAAATCCAGGGAACCTCTCCACTCAACCCTAGGCAATACCGACATAGCCAACGTCACGGTCTTAGCATGAAAATCAAGAATTGGGTGACATGGTGACAACCAATCCATGCCCAAAATCACATCAAAATCGACCATACTAAACGACAATAGATCAACCCTAGTCTCACAACCCCCGATGGCAACCACACACTACAGATATACCCGATCCACTACAATAGAATCCCCTTCCGGCATAGATACATGAACATGCATGAATAAGGAATCACGAGGCATATCCAGATAACGAGCAAAATAGGATCACACATATGAATTAGTGGAACCAGGTTCAAGTAGTAGTGAAGAATCCCTTTGGCACACAGAAATAATACCTATAATCACGACGTCAGAAGAAACTACCTCTGGCCTGGAGAGAAATGCAAAGAAATAGGCCTGATCGCCGCTTGAATGACCTCCCCCTTTAAGGCGACCCCATGCTCACTCAGCCCCACTCCTAGCTGGTTGTGCTAGTGGTATAACTGTTGGTGCTGAAATCATAGGTTGTGAACCTTACTCAATAGTCTGGGGCAATCTCTCTTGAGATGATTCAAGTCTCCACACTCATAATAACCCCCATGTAAAGCTACTGACCCTGGTAACCCAAAGAGCTTCTAGTGGAAACCTGAGTAGATGGAGCACGGTAAGAACTCTGTACTTGCAGCGCATTAAATGATGACTTAGTTGGGCATTCACTGTAGGAACTATGGCTAACTGAAGAAACACAAGGAACATAACGAGTTGCCTAAACAGGTCTAGAAGAATGACCTTTATTGTAATGTGACTAGTCGCACTACTAAAACCACCAAAACCACGAGGCCTCCTGTATTCCCGCTCCTCACGCTCCAGCTTGTGAACCTGCTCCAAATGTCTAGAAATCTCGACCACCTAGTCAAACCTAGCATCAGTTGAAACCTCTCGAACCATACTATAACGTAAACCATAGTTGAGTCCATTAATGAAACTCATGATCTTTTCCCTCTCAGTGGAAAGCAACCATATAGCATGATGTGCCAAATACACAAATCTCATCTCGTACAAGGTCACAGTCATACCCTCCTAGTGTAACTGCTCAAACTCCCTACCCAAATCCTCTGTGCGAGTCTGGGGACAAACTTCTTTAAGAACAGGAACGAGAACTCAAGCCATGTAAGTGGCGGTGCGCCAGCTGGCCTGCCTAACTTATAAGTCTTCCACCACTTATAAGATGCCCAAGTCAGATGGAAAGTAGTAAATGCAACCCCACTGGTGCCCAAAATACTTGTTGTGCGAAGAATCCGCTTACACCAATCTAGAAAATCCTGAGCATCCTCCAACTCCTCTCTGCTCTAGCGACTAAAATATCCTAAACTGCTCCAACCTCTTCTGCTCCTCATCAGTCATATGTGGACCAACCTGGACCCGAGCAGCAATAACAAGATGAACTGCAAACACCCCAGGTGTATGATGACCCTTAGCTAGCTGCTCTGGAGTACGGGCGACAGGAGTCTGGGCACCTCAACTGCCTGAGCCAGGATCGTGCACACAGTCAAAATCTAAGCCAAAGCCTCTTGAAGACCAGGAATAACAATAGGTATTATCAGTGTCTTAGTTGTCCCAACGGCTCAACGGTATCTGGAACCTACTCCTCAAATGGAGCGACTGATGACTCCACAGGTGCTGCTCTGTCTGTAGTATGAGCTCCACCTCGGCTCTTACCTCGGTCTTGTCTTATCATGAACCTAACTGGTGGTACTTGTGCCCGTGTGCCTAATCCGACTGCACATGTCCTCACCATCTATGAGAGAATAGAAAAGTAACGGTTGAAACATCAGAAATAACAAATCTGCACGATAAGAATGCAAGAAAGTGATTTTTTCCAAACAACATGATAGCCTCTCGAAGATAAGTACAGATGTCTTCGTACCGATCCGCAAGACTCTACTAAACTTGCTCATGACCCGTAATACCTATGAACCTAGAGCTCTGACACCAACTTGTCACAATCCAAAAACACAACCAGTCGTGATGGCGCTTATTGCACGTGCTAGGCAAGCATGACTTAATAATAATAAACCATACTAGCATAAATGATAGACTTAACATAAGTTTAAACATTAATATATCAAATAACATCAATACATGATAAATCCCCAGAACTGGAGAATACAGAGTCATGAGCTCTAACGAAAATACAAGTCTGAAAGGCCAAATACAATATTGTCTTAAATAAAGGTAATAGTGCATAAGAAAAGAGACTCCAAGACAGCGACCATGAATGCAGCTCTACCTCGTCTCCTGGTGATCAACTCAATTGGCAAACCGAAAACTGGGTCAGGCACCTAGATATGCACAATTAAGTGCAGAGTGTAGTATGAGTACACTTGGTGACATATACTCAACAAGTATCATAATTAATCTCGGCGAGGTAATAGAGGCAAGAATTATAAATGATACTTGTTATAACCTCTATGGTTCATAAATTCAACAAATACAGAATAGTCATATAATCAAATCATGAAATTACGTATAAAACCACCTTGGTGCACATAATTTCTCAAGTAATCCGCTCAATCAATGATCCATCATATAACGACGATATGCAAATAAAATCAGGAAAATAATCATGGAAATTACAAATAATGGTGAAATACAATAACCAAACAACACTGGCTAGATTTTCCTCAGAATTTCCAGCATAGTACCAAACCACTAATCAATTTTTCTCTATCCGCTTTTATACCATCAAGAGAGAAACATGAGAGGCTGACCCTAAGGGTATGGATCCATATACACACACTACACAGTGTAGTCACGTGCAATGTCATACTCCGCCTGACGTGGTCATAAGCTATATATCATATTTTGTCCGGCGTGGTCACAGGCTCAATATCACTTATCCGCCCGGTGTGGTCACATGCATAACAACACAATCCTCCTGACGTGGTCACATGCATAACAATACAATCCTCCCGGCGTGGTCACAGGAATAACAACACAACCCACCTGACGTGGCCACATGCATAACAAAATAATCTGTCTGATGTGGTCACATGCATCTAGTCCAAACCTTTCACACAGAAACAAATATACAAGAATACATGCATATATATATTCTTTTGTATTAGTAAAAGATATTACCTTGTTTTGTTACCATAAAAGGTATGAGTTCCTCGATGAAGGGAGTACCTAATATAACTGGATTAGTAATATCTTTTACTAATACAAAAGAATATATATATATATATATATATATATAT